>JAJMIF010000101.1:0-76951 GCA_030583505.1 Sugiyamaella castrensis
AGTTGAAATATAAATAGAGGTCGGATTCCCCTCAAGGTTTGAGTGCCGGAACTAAAAGACAACAGTTTATTCAACCTTGACTTTATTCCTTAGTGCTACTCAAACCTTGCATTAAGTAGTTGCATTATTATATTATTATCTTATACTAGAATATTTCCTTGTCAGCCAGTATGTCTGAATCTCCAGTTATTTCCAACATATAAGCTTCAGCCGTATAGTCACTGAATTCATAGCTAGTGGTATTATGCTAGGGGGAGGTTATTACATAATTATATTAATACTTGTTGTTCTATGATGTTCTATCTGTATAATATTATCCTTGCGGAATTGCTTTGGAGATTGACGTATGTTGACCCCAGTCAATAATTAATTTACATTGACTAATTGGGAAAAAATTGGCCGTAAGGTCTTTCCGGATTAATTATAATAGTTACCTGCAACATGTAGGCACTTTGATGTTGACTGTAATCGCCTCCCATTCCTGAAGTCTTTTTGACAAAGTCATTGTTAATTGGATTACTTCGAGCAGATAGGGTCGGCACGTACGTACTATAGCTTGGTTACCCTGGTCAATCTATTTTAGGCTGATTGCACGCCAAACATCACTTACAGACTGCCGGAAAACGACATTGAATTGAACTATTTTGGAATAATGTCTCACTATCTATTTATTATATTCCCTTGAATTTGAGGTATTACCATTTCTGGTGTGTGGAACATCGACACTACCAGCCACGGACAATAGCGTTAATTCTGGATAAGTCAGCTGGTATATCATTTACTACACTGTAGTTATGTTTTGAATTCTCGTTTGAGGCATGCTCTGACTGGAACACCAATCTAGTGAATTGTTGAAAGTAGTAGTACTTCAACAGAGGTAGCTAGTGCCAGTACGTCAACTAAAGCACGGCATCAAGCATAAAATATCTAATCTACCCTAACATCTATCAACGATATTACCTTTTTAGGCTTTTAGCCGAACGTTCGCTCCCTCGTTCTCATCGATCTACATTTGTGCCTTTCGTAGTTATGGAAACTGAGATACTCTCCCTGTGCCTCACTTCGCTCGAGGTTAAGCCCACGTCGTTGCAAGATATTTGTAGATTCTCAAACTCGTTGTTATGCTATATTCTTGTGTTAATTACCAAGCCTAATTTATATTCACACTAATTATACATCTACAACATCTATTATTATTCTGTTTCTTTATTATCTGATTTATCAAGATATATTACCGGATTATAGGTTATGATCGTAGGTAAGTACAGTACTGTACTGTTCAGATTTTACTCATATTTGAACGATCCTTCAGGAGAATTAACCTAAACAACGAAAAACAGGAACCTAAGCCAGTTAGAAACCAGACAAACAACGGAATAGAATATTGCGGAAGCAACAGAGATTAATATAGAAAGAACTGAATAGAAAGAATTGAATAGAAAGATAGCTAGAACTCAATAGAGGAATAGCTTGTATGGGCCAAAATCTGTACTAAACATGACTTAATACAAGGAAAAGAAAGTAATGAAGAAGAAAATGCCAAGTCAGGATGAAAATTATTAATTAATTAGTTAACATTTTACTACACAGCTATAAAATACTGATAACCAAACATAGCTAGCTAGCTAGGCTAACTAGTTACTATTGTTTTCTTAACTAAACTTGCGGTTCAAACTGCCTTTCGAAACACCAGATAATAAAGAATTTAAATAAAATCAGAATAATACAAAATAAAATAAAATACGCTCAAATAAAAATGTAATATTTATGGAAAGAATAGGCATCAATTTAAGAACAAACTACCATATAGAATAATAAAGAAAAAAAAGAGTAGCTTCAATATGACTACTGTTCCTGAGATCGCGACAGCATACGTCCAGTCCTGTGCAATTCCCCTACGACCCTTTCAGTTGACTCAAAAAATTGATCAGTTAACAGAGTAGCTTGATCAGTTAACTTGGATATTTGGAGATTCAATTTATAAATCTGATCTTTCAGCTCCACGGAATCCTTTTCCTGTTAAACTAGTTAGTATTTTGCGTATATTAGGGGTTGTCACGATGCATTGGCACTTACCCATGAGCATGTTAGCCAGTAAAGTGCAATACCAACAAGAATTGGAACAGCAAGATGTTTGAGGAATACTTTCATAAAGTCCTATATTCTGGTTGGCCAGAGGGAAGAAGGTCGTGAGTTGAGAGAATCTGTGGGAGAATTATTTGGTAGAGAATGAAGAACTCTTCGTGACGTGGCTAATGCTGATATAGTCCCTCTTACTGCTCCTGCAATAATGCTGTCAGTGGAAATATTCCTTATATTTACTTGTGAGACTTGGGTTGTATCTCCTGCATCACTTTGGATGGTTGAGTCATCACCATCTTCACCTTCAGCTAAATTGTTTCTCTCGTCGGACATAGTTGGTTGATAGGCAGAAGGAAGTAGATTAGAAGAAGAATACGTCGGAAGCCTCGAGTTATATATCTCGTCTGTTTCTTCGTATGAGCCAGGTTGCTGTTGGTTCTCGACAACAAAAGGTGGATTATCGCAATCTGCCTGGTCGTTCTGGTTAACGAAAATAAACATTTTTTGAAAAGTGCTCAGGTACTAGAGAGAGAGAAAAAAACTTCAAAAAAATACTCGACAAGATGATATTGATCGCTGTCAAACTTGCTGTACAAAATAAATAAACCCCGACTCAACAAATGTTATGCGGTTGAAAAATCGCATAAAAATAGCAGTTCCGCTTAGGCCATCCAACCCCTGACTCTAGAGGGGCCAAACATGGGTACATCCCGGCTGAATTTACGGTGACAATCACTCAACCGATGCCAGAGCTATCCCTAGCTAAGAATGGGAATGAGAAGCGATGAGAAAATAACAATAGGGAAATTTGTTAATTAATGGCCTTTCCTACCATTCGAGTCGAGAAGCCATTTTTTCTCCCAGCTGGCTCCTACGGAAACCAGCAACTAATGGTGCTCCTCTCTAAGTGCGTTCCCCTCCATTTCCCCTCTTTTCAGCTTCAAGTCATTAGACCATGTTTTCCTTGGGAAGATGGGATGATGCCGAGACCACCCAGTTCTAAACTCTGGCCACCAGCGGCAGATTCTCGATTAAAACGAGGGGTAATGTTTTGGGTCCGGAGACTAGCATTAGTAATCCCTGTGATGCTGCCAAGTCGACTCGGACTTCAACAAAGATCGCTGGTGGTGGTTGTCTAATTAATCAGTCAGAGGTTTTCAGATTGTCTAGGAAAAAAAAGAAATGCAAATAAAACAGGGGTCTGGTGGTAGTAATGGTGGTTATAGAAACATTGAGAAAAAATACTGAAAATTTCGTTATATTTATGAAAAAAGAAAGTCACAAAACAGCGGTCTAGTTGCAACCAACTATTAGTAGCAGTTAAAGCTGTACTGTAGTAGCACATCTAAATTATAAGTTAACGTTACCGCCAATTTCTTTCTTAAAATTCTCTTGATCAATTTAATATACAGTGCATTTAGCTTGTTTATTAGTCAACTATTACTCGAACATCTCTCAAGTTTCGATAGGATATCACAGAACTAACGACAACGAAGAGGGCACGCCAAAGGAAGTGAGAATATGCCCGTTTGGAATATCCTGCGCACTGGATATATTCTTATTGCCTCCGGTAACTGTTCGTCGGTCGTCTTGCTTATCTCGAACGATATTCGCAGCCGCGCGGCCCAAACATGTATGTATGTATGCAAGCTATAACTGTGAGTTAACCTGGTTAACCTTAAAAAAAAAAAAAAGTTAAAGTTAAGTTAACTTAACGTTAAAGTTAACTTAACGTTAAAGTTAGCGTTAAGTTAACAGACTAGCCAAACATGAAATAATGCAGGACCCTGAATCCACATTAAACACGGTACAGTACAACCGGGCAACATTAAGGTTAGGGTTGGTATTTTTTTATTTTATAGACTATAGATTATGCACTCTAATATAGATTATAGACTAACTATATTTTACTATAATGTTGTGGATAACGGAGTATCCGCTTATCCGATCCACTGAGAACATCATCGAATAGTTTGGAATAGATGAGTTGATGAGGATCAACTGATGAGTCAGCTGGTAAAGAATCATCTAGAAGCTTCGCCACCCAAGGTATCCGGGTTTGCCGCCCTGGAGTTGAAATATAAATAGAGGTCGGATTCCCCTCAAGGTTTGAGTACCGGAACAAAAAGACAACAGTTGATTCAACCTTGACTTTATTCCTTAGTGCTACTCAGACCTTGCATTAAGTAGTTGCATTATTATATTATTATCTTATACTAGAATATTTCCTTGTCAGCCAGTATGTCTGAATCTCCAGTTATTTCCAATATATAAGCTTCAGCCGAATAGTCACTGAATTAATTCATAGCTAGTGGTATTATGCTAAGGGGAGGTTATTACATAATTATATTAATACTTGTTGTTCTATGATGTTCTATCTGTATAATATATTATCCTTGCGGAATTGCTTTGAAGATTGACGTATGTTGACCCCAGTCAATAATTAATTTACATTGACTAATTGGGAAAAAATTGGCCGTAAGGTCTTTCCGGATTAATTATAATAGTTACCTGCAACATGTAGGTGCTTTGATGTTGGCTGTAATCGCCTCCCATTCCTGAAGTCTTTTTCACAAAGTCATTGTTAATTTGATTACTTCGAGCAGATAGGGTCGGCACGTTCGTACTATAGCTTGGTTACCCCAGTCAATCTATTTTCGGCTGATTGCATGCCAAACATCACTTACAGACTGTTGGAATACGACATTGAATTGAACTATTTTGGAATAATGTCTCACTATCTATTTATTATATTCCCTTGAATTTGAGGTATTACCATTTCTGGTGTGTGGAACATCGACACTACCAGCCACGGACTATAGCGTTAATTCTGGATAAGTCAACTGGTATATCATTTACTACACTGTAGCTATGTTTTGAATTCTCGTTTGAGGCATGCTCTGACTGGAACACCAATCTAGTGAATTGTTGAAAGTAGTAGTGGCCAGTACGTCAACTAACGAACGGCATCAAGCATAAAATAACCAATCTACCCTAACCTCTATCTACTATATTTCCTTTTTAGGCTTTTAGCCAAACGTTCTTAGACGTACAGCGAGAGAACCTCGCTCCCTCGTTCTCATCTACATTTGTGCCTTTCGTAGTTATGGAAACTGAGATACTCTCCCTCAAGGACGCAGCCTCAGACCTTGTGGCTCACTTCGCTCGAGGTTAGGCCCACGTCGTTGCAAGATATTTGTAGATTCTCGAACTCTGTTATACTGCTATATTCTTCTACATTCTACATTCCTTATGTTGATTGCCTATGGCAGCTGGAGATTTCGTTCCAACCTCTAATTTGACACACACACGCGATAGAGATTTACCGTCTCCGGTGAGCGGAGTATCTGAAAAGGACTCCCGTTGCAGTAGTTCTCAGTTACCGTTCTTATCACAATATTAACGTTGTTAGGCCATCTCAAAACCAGATTTTTATTCAATTGTTTGAAGGCCCAGGGAAAGAATCATGTCTCCAGTTTAGCCAGCTCTGCCCCAGTACCTTTATGTTCATAAATGAAGTGACGGGATTAGGTCGAGCGAACCGAGCTCTGCCACATAACCAGCTAGCAGTACGTACGGACGTCCTTTCCTGTCGATCACATGATTGTGCGGCTGTTTCTTCGAGAATCGAGAATCCAGATTCGAGAATCCAGATTAATTACACGACGAGCCCCTGGCATCGACTCTTCTTGACCTTGTACCAAATGGCATTGATTGAATTGTAATAAGAATGCTCGGAATTGGCATTTATTTCCTGTTGATAATATCATTACTGACTAGTCAGGGTCTAGCGGTTAAGGAATACCTATTTAGATCATGCGATCAGAATCCATTTTGTAAACGGAATCGATATTATGCTGATCGTATAGTTGAACAAGACCCTAAAAAATGGCGATCTCCATATCGACTTGATTTGGAATCTGTGATACAAGATGGAGAAGAAGGAAAATTATATGGAACTGTCTATAAAACTGTTGGTGATATTTCAATTGAGTTACCACTGACTGTATCATTTTTACCATCATCTGGAGCTGTAAGGATATCGTTAGATGAAAAACAACGACGAGATAATGAGATTGAAGTATATGGAAATCATCTAATCAGATCCGAAAGATATAATGTTTCCGAATGGGCATTTGCTGATGGGGCACTTAGTTCTGGAGATGTGGGATTCGAGATTCATAGCACAAATAAATTGATTTCAATTATATATGGACAGGATGGTACAAATAAGCTTGAAATAGAAGTAGAACCACTTAAATTCACTTTCTATAGACATGGAATATCCTCAGTTATATTAAATGAAAAAGGGTTTTTGAATTATGAGCATTGGAGACCAATTGAAGAGGAACAAGAGGAACAAGTGGAAAAATCGCCAAATGCTGATGGTGGTGGTGCTACTGCTGATCAACAGATTCTTCAGGATGAAGAAACTGTTAAACGCAGTAAACACCTCAATCAATTAGAACTTGATGAAGGATTATGGCAAGATGAATTCGATGGTAAAAAAGATGTCAAAAGTAGAGGACCAGAATCTATTGCCATAGATATTGAGTTTCCTGGTTATCAACATGTATATGGTATTCCAGAACATGCAGATTCAATGTCTTTAAAAGAGACTCGTGGAGGTGATGGTGCACATAATGACCCTTACAGACTATTCAATGTAGACATTTTTGAATATGAAACAAATAGTCCTATGGCTATGTATGGAGCTATTCCTTTTATCCAAGCTCATAAAATAGGACAATCGGCTGGTGTATTCTGGGCAAATGGTGCTGACACTTATATAGATATTACAAAATCAAAGCCTGAATCATCAGTTTCAACTCACTGGATATCAGAAACTGGATTATTGGACGTTTTTATCTTTTTAGGTGATAATCCTTCGGAAATTTCATCTAGTTATGCACACTTAACTGGTCATGTTAAGCTTCCTCAAGTTTTCGCAATTGGATATCATCAATGCCGATGGAATTATAATACTCAAGAAGATGTTTTGGATGTAAATGCAAAATTCGATCAACATGGTATTCCCTATGATGTAATCTGGCTTGATATAGAGTATACAGATGAAAAGAAATATTTCACTTGGAATAAAGCGTTATTCCCGGATCATTTATCCATGTTAGCTCAACTTGATAAGAGTAAACGTAAATTGGTGCCAATTATAGATCCTCATATTAAAGTAGCAGATAACTATGAAGTAGTAAAAACAATCAAGGATCAAATGTTGGCAGTGAAAAATTCAAAAGGTGAATTATTTTATGGTCATTGCTGGCCTGGTGAATCGGTATGGATAGATACTTTGTCACCTCAAGCTCGTGAATATTGGACAAGTTTATTCTCTATTACAAATAGTGCATTTGGTGGCGATGCACCCAACCTTCATATTTGGAATGATATGAATGAACCGTCGGTATTTAGTGGACCAGAAACATCCATGCCAAAGGATAATATCCATTATGGCGGTTGGGAACATCGAGATATTCATAATGTATATGGATTAACTTACCATAGTGCAACTTTGGATGCACTTAACTCTCGGTATGATTATCAACAGAGACCATTTGTCCTTACTCGGTCATACTTTGCTGGATCTCAAAGAATTGGCTCTACGTGGACTGGTGATAATATGGCTAAATGGGAATATCTTAAACAAGCTACACCAATGCTTCTTACATCGGGAATTGCTGGAATGCCATTTTGTGGTGCTGATGTAGGTGGGTTTTTTGGTAACCCGTCGTCGGAATTATTAACTAGGTGGTATCAAGCAGGTGCATTTTATCCATTTTTTAGAGGACATGCTCATATTGATGCCAAACGTCGTGAACCTTACCTTTTACCACCACCTTATAATACTACTATTAATGAAGCTATTAAGTTAAGATATAGATTGTTACCAACATTCTATACTGCATTTCATCAGTCATCAATCGATGGTTCTCCGATTTTAAAACCAATTTATTATCTTGCTCCTGATAATTATAAAGTATTTTCTATTGATGATCAGTTCTTTGTTGGTGATTCAGGAATTCTTGTGAAACCTGTTACTGATGAAGGTTCTACTTCAGTAGATATTTATTTGCCAGATCATGAAATTTATTATGATTATGATTATAATGGTAATAATTATGCCATCTATCGAGGAGGAGGCCGACATACTGTTCAAGCACCATTGGATAAAATCCCAATTTTATTAAGAGGTGGTCATATTCATACTCGTAGAGATCGGTTTCGTAGATCTTCAACTCTTATGAAACATGATCCTTATACTCTGGTAGTAGCTTTAGATTCTCGTGGAAAAGCTTCTGGTGAGCTTTATATTGATGATGGTGAGAGTTATAATTATCAAAAGGGAGAATTTATTTTACAAAAGTTCACATACTCTAATAAGAAATTACAGGCTATACCTGAACAAGGCAATAGTAGTAGTAGTGATTCAATTTCTAGTCTACGGGACATTCCTATTGAGAAAATATTTATAATAGGTAAAGATCCTGCTCTGAAAGATGGGATTCAATCTGTGAATATTTCTGAGGGAGAACGGAATTGGAAAGCAGAGGCTAAAGTTTTAGATGGAAAACATGCTATTTTAATACGAAACCCTCGCATGTCTGTTGGAAAACCATGGGTTGTCAGCTTTTAAGTAAAAAAATAATACTATTCCATTCCCAGAACAGAGAGAAGGGTCCCCTTCCCTCCTACTGCCTCCGGCGGCTGGGGCGTAGCCCCAGACCCCTAGCTCTCGCTTCGCTCGAGATCGCTTCGCTCGAGAGAAAGTGTTTGCGATACGCGGGGACAAGGATGTCATATCAAGTCACCACGACATTGAAGCTGGGACGCGCCGAACTGCTCCTCAACCGCGCCTGAACAAGGATAATTCTCAATTAGAAAAATATACATAGAGATATAACTATAACGGTTAAAATAGAAACAAAAAACGTTCAAGCAGCTGAAAAAGTGAAATTTCCTTTTTAAGGATACATGTACAGAGCGTAGCACCAACCAGCTTTGAAAGTCAAGTTTGAAATTGGTTCCTAAACTCAGCAAATAAGACTAAGTAATAGTCCATTAAATAATTAATCTCTTCATTTTATCTTCGGAGATATAGAGTTCTATATCTTATGAGCATATAAGCTAACTGTTATCATCATTAGAATTAACGTTATTTATGGAACTACCGCGCGCATCCGATAATCGTTAACTCAGCATTGTGCGCTACGTGATGTGATTACTTATCCGATTCAAATACTGAACAGTAACCTATAACTACTGTTAACGTTATTTATGTGTCCTGACACCTGTACCGCGCTCAGATTTTTTCGCTCACGCGACTTAGTTAACTGTTAACGGTTATATATACAGTTCGTACGTTCACACGTCAACTTGACCCTTAGACGCAACTTAACAATGAACTAGTAGTATTTAAACCTAACCCTGTAATAGTTTTCCGCCTCTCTCAAAATAACGAAATCAATTGATAATGTCTTGATAAATATTTTGAATATTTACTAACATATTCAATAGCTATTATTGAAACAAAAAAAAATGTTAAAATAATTCCAAGAACTCAGCATTTGTGACTATTGAAAGTATTAGTATGCTAGTAAAGGACTATTTATTTATTTCAACCCCTATATAGCTATTAACCCTTTTGACATTCGTTATGTTAACCCCGTTTAACCCTTATATCTCCTGGGCTGCATCACCACCAAACTGTTAATGTAACTTCTTTACAGTAATAACGCGGCTCAGCTCGTTTAACACGTTTCGCCAACATAAGATCCGAGCGTCAACAATCAGCTACTTCACGACAATTAAGTTGAACCGAGAGGACTGGACAGATATTGTTATTTTTGTTTTTTGAGTTTCTGAATTTCTGAATGGGAGAGTTTGAATGGAGATAATTTGACAAATCGCGACAGGAAATCGGCAAGAAAATTTGAGGGTTTGATATTTGAAAGGGAATAAACTAAATAGGATCTAAACGATTGATCAAATCTTTGGAAAGTTTTGAAACTTTTTTGGTTCTATTTGGATTAGAGAGTAACTTATTGCTTTGTTGTTCTACACATATTCTGTTTTGGTGAACGAGGAACAAATAGAAGTTTTCGTTTTCAATCTATTTCAGAAAGAAGTCCAAAAATAGATTTGTTGTGTCATTTATATAGAAGGAAATAACCTGTGAACAAAGAAAACATTTTGGACAAGAGGACACTTGTATTTTTTTGGCATTTAAACCAATTGAGAATAGACGAAATCCTTGTACTTAATTTCTTCTCATCGCTGGGAGTTAGTGATATTATTATTATTGTTCCTAGTGTCCATTCTTTTACACTGATCTTGTAAACCGTGTTGATCCATTTCAGTAAGTTCTCGACAGGCCTGCCACACCCCCAGCCTCTTGCTGATTCGTTCTGGAGTTTTGGGATGTACCCCCTCCTCCTGCCTCTGGCAGCTGGGGCTATGCCCCAGACCCCTCTGGCTTGCTTCGCTCGAGGTTAAAACCGTATTCTAATTTAATCTCACTGTTTCTAACATTTCTTAGCCATTTCAAAACTTAATAATGGGTGTGCTAGAAGATAAATATATCGGATTAGGATTAGCCCTCTCAGGTTCGTTGGCTATTGGAACTTCATTTATTATCACCAAAAAAGGCCTCATTGCTGCATCAGATCAACATGGCTTTGAAGGTAATGGATATCAATATCTTAAAAATCCTGTTTGGTGGGCAGGAATGTTAACAATGGCTATTGGAGAAGTTGCTAATTTCGCTGCATATACATTCGCACCACCAATTTTAGTCACACCTTTAGGAGCTTTAGCAGTGATTATAGGAGCTGTATTAGCAGCGATTTTCTTAAAAGAAGAATTAGGAATCCTCGGTAGAATGGGTTGTGCGATTTGTTTGATTGGTTCAGTGATTATTGTATTACATGCTCCACCAGATAAAGATGTTCAGACGGTTGATGAAATACTAAATTATGCAGTTCAACCTGCTTTTTTAATATATGTATTTAGTGTCATGGTATTTGCTTTAGTAATGATTTATAAAGTAGCACCAAAATATGGAAGAAGAAATCCAATGGTTTATGTTTCTATATGTTCTACAGTTGGATCTGTATCAGTAATGTCTATAAAAGGATTTGGGATTGCTCTTAAATTGACAATCCAAGGAAACAATCAATTCACTCATCCTTCAACTTACGTTTTTGCTATTGTTGTTGTTATATGTATAGTTTGTCAGATGAACTATTTTAACAAAGCTTTGGATCAATTTGATACTTCTATTGTAAATCCTTTATACTATGTTACTTTTACTACTGCTACATTATGTGCGTCATTTATTCTTTTCAAAGGGTTTAATACTACTAGTGCTGTGAATACCATTTCATTGATTTGTGGATTTTTAATTATATTTAGTGGTGTTTATTTGCTTAATGTCAGTAGATCAGATCCTGATGGTAAAATGATGGCTTTAAAGTCATCCACTGTTGAAGGAATGCCTATGGATAATAGCGTCGCTGCATTACAGACACGTCGAAGTTTACAAATGCATCGTCGTAGTGAATCTTTCAGATTACAACAACATGATGAAGAAGAAGCTTATGGATTAACTGCATTAGATGATGATGAAGATGAGGAGTTTACTAGTGATCTTGATGATGATGCATCTAGTGTTCATCTTAATGGTAATAACATCAACATTAACTCCAATACCAATACCAATACCAATAATAATAGTAGGCCACAAGTTAAAAATCGTGTTACGAGTACTCACAGTGAGAGGGTGCTAAGGTTTGCATAAACCACAAACAAATAAATTTGAAGGACCGGCATTCAAATAGATCTCGTTATTATCTCAAGTAATTGAAAAAGAAAATCAAGTAACAGTCATGTGTAATATAAACGATTTATCCTAACATTTATTTACCTGGTACTCGAACATGAGTTGTAGTTGACATGATGAATACTTTATTTACACTGGGTTATTTAACATATACGAATATTTAGCAACAACATGCCAGGCCATTTCTTCTTTACAAGAAGGACAAGGTCCTGATTCAGGTAGAACTTGATCAGGATCGTGTTTTAGAAACCTTTCTGCAAGATCCACAAGCGGAACTTCAAAAGAGCATTCTGGACACACCGCTAAAGGAATGACTGACGGGTCAGAAGGATAACTATGTTCTTTGTATATATCCTTGATTCTTTTAATTGAATATCTCATCATACAGTTTTTAAGATTTCCTCCTCCAATAGATATAACTGAATCAGAACCTGAATCAGATGAATCTCGCAAATCAATATCTACCTTGACTCTATCAGGTAATTCAATTTTGAATTTGTTCATCATCCATCCATCATATGCAGTTTTCTCAAATATATGTATTTGTAACGGTAATCTTGAGAACGCCCTAGCACAAGACAAAAGTTTTAAATTCCCTAGATATTTGTGTATATTCCCCACAGTCTGTCGTTTGGTTGTTGTTATTCGAATGTTTTCTGGGATATGACGGGTCTGATAGGCATGTTGCCACGCATGTTCAAATTGTAAGGCTGCCACACGAGATTGGAACCCAGATATACAACAGATCATTCGCCAAGGTCTTTTGATGACAGAGTTCGTTCTGTATGCTCCTTGAGTGAGCTGTCCATTATGTTGGCGGATCCTACGGAATGGATCTGGAGTGGATCCAATATAGAATGATTTTTGCTTGGGAGTTGATTGAAGAAGGTAACAACAGTAGAAATCCACCATGATTGAGAGTGCGGTCGAGAAGTTAATAAAATAAGGACGATCAGCCAGGTGTAAAGATCAAAATATACGATTCTAATAACATTGAATGGATGAGTGGCTGAAGTTTTTATATGAACAACAGTTAAGAAAGTCCTTAATGAATGAAAATGAAGAAGAAGAGGAAGAAGAGGAAGAAGAGGAAGAAGAAGAAGAGGAAGAAGAAGAAGAAGAAGAAGAAGAGGTAATAAATAAATATTGAACATGTGGCTCAGCCGAACATATATTACCGGCCGTGACGAACGAACGAGACGAAAAACATCAGGAACAAAGAAAAATCAAATGAAATCAAGGCAATAATCTAGAATTATTGGAATTACGTCTGCCTCCGGTGGCCCCAGATCCTTGCTCTCGCTGCACTAGAACAACCTCGGTCAGACTCCCGCGCAGCGACACTAAGGGTGAGGCCACCAGAGGAGAGGAGCCTCCGGAGGCAAAATTAGGGGAGATATAATTAGGGGATGTAACTTATGATAAGTCAAACTTTTCTTTCTATAGAACAATATGAAAAACAACAAATGAGCAAATGACAAAGAAACAAAAAAAAAAAAAATTAGTTTTATCCATCCGCAAAAAAGAGTGGCAAAAACAAATAATAATATAAATGCGTATACCAAACAAATATAAAATGTGTATTATGTGTATGACAAAAGTTCAGACGCAGAGAAGAAATACCTAAATCAAACGCCATTATCAAAAACATCATTCATTCATCAGAACAGACGAACCAACAATTTCATTGGTTATGCTCCCTACAGAAACAGTTCTCCTGTCATAAACTCGACACATCATCAGTTTCCACCCCACATGAACCACAAATAGCGTCCTTTCATATCCTAATGTCGTCATCGTCGTAACTTTTATTCTCTCAAACATTACTATTCCCACTTCCGGGATTTTATTATCACACATCTCATTCCCCTCTGCTTAGATCTCATCAATATCTAATTGTCCTTTACCACTTTCACCTTCTTCTTCTTCTTCTTCTTCTTCATTATCGAATTCAAAGTTACATTCCTCATCTGAACCTTGACCATATCTATCAGCTTCATTAATACGTGCACTTTCAGGTAATTCTCCTTGAGCTTTAAGTTGTCTGGCTTCATCTGGATGATATTTAAGAATAACATCTGCTTGATCATCTTGGAAATCTCTTAAAGAAACTAAAATAATGTCTCCTTGTGCTACCCATACCTTCTTTCTCATTTTACCACGAATATGAGCTAATCGATGAACCCCATCAAAACAACTAGCTTCTAATCTTCCATTACCCAACATTTTGGTAACTTGAGCATATTCTTGACCTTCCTCTTTAAGAGTTAATTCTCTCTTAATACTTTCATTTTCATTCTTTCCTCTACGTCGATTTTTACCACCTTTTCCCTTATTTTTAGGCATTTTGTATCAGAAATGAATAAACTATTAATAAAATATGCAGTTAAAAATGAAATCAAACTGAAATCAAACTAAAATCAAATATGAAATCAACTAAAATAAATATTAAATCAAAACTGATTAATAAACAAAAAGAAGAAGAAACATCTATTTAAGCTGAGAAGAATGGCCCCAGATCATTTGAGGACGGAAAAAAATGTTATATGTTGCCCTAACCCGTGACAAATTTTGAGTGGTAACTTATAGCCTGGGTTTTGCGCGCGCATGCAGTACGTACGGCGTCTGTGACATGTTACCCGGCAATCGACTCCGATGGTTGGGTGTGTAGTCCCACACATGGCAGGGGTCAGTTTGCCTCCGGCGGCTGGGGCGTAGCCCCAGACCCCCTAGCTCTCGCTACGCTCGAGAAGCTGACTCATATGAGATAACTGCTGGAGAGTTGTGGGTATCATACGTTATATGATTAGCAATTTATTTCTAGCAATTTATATACTTTTGTAATTAGGATGAGATGGGTAATATCTCTTCGACCATGTTCGTGTTACTAGTATTTCAAATGCTAAGTTGCTATCTGTTATAACTACTGTAAGTTAAGATCTAGTTATATAACTACTGCGCAGCAGTGATAAGTTGACATAAGTTTGTTACCGGCCCAGTTTCGTCCCAAATTCCCTAACCTAGTTAGCTCTTGAATCGAGGGCCTGCCAGGTTGGTGTTGTTTCTAAGTTGACTTTTACAACATCCAAGTTAAATAAAGTTAACAAATTCAACTCTCAACGAATTTAGTGAAGGATTATTCTCTAGGGATAGTTAAATAAGATATATCAATGTCGCTAGCTATAAATAGCTTACATAGACAATAAATGATTATCAATCAATCAATCAAGGTACGTTGACCGTAGTAAGTACACTCCAAAATCGGTAATCTCACCTAGCTGCCAGAGACGGGGTCGTAGCAGATGCAAACAGAGGTATCGAAGATTGTCAGGGGCGCGAGCGATAAAGGTTAGGGTATGGTGAGCGAAAAGCCACGCCAATTTCGAGCCGCACAAAATCTTGTCCGTGTTCTAATGATTTGAAGTGGAAGATTGAATATAACCAAGTCCAACTCCGAGTCTTATCTACTTCTTGCACACTGTCTCTCCTTCTAGTAGATTGTCTAAGTATCTGACACACCGTCTCCTTGTCTACGATACTGTCTGTCTAGTAGACTGTCTGTCTGTATAGTAGACTGTCTGTCTGGCTGTCTAGCGCACTGTCTCCTTATATAGCATCGCCCCTCTCTTTAAACTGACCGTCTCTCTACGCCATCTCTCAGTTAGTCCCACCGCCTCATCATGGACCCATTTGAAGCAAGATTACAATTTATTAAAACCCTTCAACGTCTCAATTCCACTGTGGAAGCCAATGAAAATGCATTACAATTTCTTATCAAGAATCCCGACCTAACAGAAGATCTTTATTCATGTATTCTTGAAGAGTTAGAAAAATCATCACTTAATGTCAGATTGAATATTTTCTATTTCTTAGAAATGGTTGTTTGTGATTCATCACCTAGACAAGCTCAGGATTATCAACGATGGATTTTACGAGATTTAGATATAATCTTAGAAAAAGTTGTGCCTACGACTAGGTTGGGTCTTGCAAATTTAGCTGCTTCACAAGCTGTTATCACCAATTTAGCTGCCAAGGGGAAACTGGATCAAATAATCACTGATAAAGTGTATGAAATAATAAACCAGCGAGAAGAACTCCAAGAACAGATACCTGATTCAGGAACGACCGATATTTCAATACGATCTACGGAATCAGCCACGGCAACGACTACAAAAGCAGAGACAACGATAAACGAAGCTGCCACTACGACCACACCACTAAACATACAGAAGGGATCAGAAAACAAGCCAACAATAACAGAAATACCTGCAGCAACAAGTAGGGCCGTTTCCGTTTCTGTATTACCCGACGATAGTCTCAAAAATTCTTCAAAAAATCCTGCTTCTCGTGCATCAGTTCATGGATCAGGATCCCCAAAACGACCTGCTACAGGAAGTTTAGAGTCTCAGGAAAGCGGATTATCTCGTGGAGATATTCTACGTAGAATGGACGAAGATCGAGAGCGCAGTAAACGACTTAAAGAAAATATTTGGGCTGTTGATTATAAAGATGGTCCGTTTTTAGAGTTCAATATTGCCTGGGCTTCCGAAGGTCAATTAACCGATGTAGATTTTGAACAAATGCGTGAAGATAATGAAATATGCCAGGAATCAAAAACTATAAAGATAATAAAATCAAGTTAATAAAATCAAGTTAATTCCAAATCCTCCGTCCGGCGACGGTGTTTCTGTATGGTTGACTCGGACACTGCAGAGACCAGCAAAGTCAGCAGTATTCGCCAGAGGCGAACAAAGGCAAATAGTTATGTTCTAAAAATGCAATAATATTTCGACAATAAATAACACAATATATACGAAAAGATTCCCTATTCAATAAAAAAGAATCAGCATCCAAAAAGTGGATGGCAAAAAGATGGTATTTAGAGCCTCTTCATTGTGTGTGCTATAGAGGCACATTTTGTTTTTAAAAAAAAGACGTTCTAACATCAAAAATAAATCAATAATTCATTCAAAGTCATAAGTTCGTAAAAATACGGAGTGGGGAAAAAAAATCAAAAATCAAAAATCAAAAATCAAATTGATAATAAGTGTATGCCGATGAGTAGTATGGGTTGTATATTGTGTGGGGCATTAATCAACCAGGAAAATGCTTCCATTTATCAACCGAGAAATGTTTTAAAAAAAATAAAATCTCCTTTCATTCGGAGTAGGAAAATGTATTTGTGGTTCTTTCAAAAACTAAAACCTCCTTTCATTCGGAGTAGGAAAATGTTTTTGTGATTCTTTTGGTTCTTTTCTTTCAAAAACTAAAATCTCCTTTCAAAATCCTTTCAGCAATTGGAGTAGGTGGCCTACGCAAAGCTGAGCTACTATGACGACGAACAGCTCGACCATATGCATCATTTTTTGCTTGTAAATCATCATCCCCAGAACCATTTTCTTTCATTACTTCATCTTCATAAAATGGATCTTCAAGATAAGTCGGACTGAACTTAATAGCTACAGAGTTTCTTCGATGATGATGTCTTGAACATAAACAATCACCCTGATTTAAACATTGATGTTCATAATCACTACTCATAGATTGAGCTCTTCTTAAAGCAGCCACTGAATTTGCTGGTGGTAAACCAGGCCAAACGCCAGATGATGTAATTGGAGATGTAGCACTCTTAGGAGTAGATACTTCAGTATCACCACTACCAATAATAGAATTAGTCCGACTCATATTTGGAGGAGAAGATGGACTAAAGGAATATTCGTTACTATTAGTAGACCCAGTAGAGCCACTTGAAGATCTACGAATATGCTGATAAACTGTTAATGGAGAAGGTACAATATAATTTCTTGGAACTTCAATACAACTGTCAGAATTAGAATGAGTTCTGTGAGCTGGAATAGAAGTAGCAGTAGAAAATGGGGGAAAAGAAGGATGTGTTGGAGAAGTTGAAGACAAATCAAGCATACGAGGTAGCTGTTGACTACCTGGCGGTGAAGAAGAAGATGTCTGATTTGAGGAGGATGAAGGAAGTTGATTAGTTCTATTAGGAATAGGAACTGATTGACTTGACATAAATTGACGAGGATTTTGTTGATGAATAAAACAACAAATTAAAAATATAATCCCCAGAGATATAAAATATTTTCAACCTATACCAATGAAAGCTGAAATAATAACTATGTCAATGAGTGGTGGTGAATCTCGCAGGATTTGAATTGACTATGTCCTGATTACGCCCTATCGTAATTAAAAAAATTAAAAATGCTTGTTAAATGTTTTCGTAATGCTATCGTTAATAGTCGTTAACGAAATATGAAATCAGAAAAATATCTTTTACTTGTCTAATCGCTTAATGAAAAATTTCAAATCAACTGAAATTTCAAACCGAATACTTCTTTTTTTTAAAAATATATTTCAAATTGAATTAATAATCTTTAGACTCACTCATCCTGGGTATATATAAATCTAGACGTTATCCCGAATGATGACGACCGATGATGATGTCTTAGTTCCCCAAAGGAAAAAAGAAATTAGTGTCTCAAAAGGGTTGTCTCCGGGTGTGTGAGGGGGAGGGGGTCTCCATAAATATTTTGTTTTTGACTCCGGGTCGTCTATATCGGGTATTTCTGGGATGAGTCAAATAACGTGACTACTGACTGGTGTCTAATGTTAATTAGTTTGTCTCCTGCCTGTGTTTTAAAGTTCAACTGTGACTGATTGACTAGTTGAGCGGTTTATCACTAAGTTGAGGTTTTCCTAAGTCGTTTATCTCAAAATAGTGGGTAGCAATTGTTGGTAGCAATTGTTAATTGGTAGCAATTGTTTGAAAAAAGTGGGTATGGAATTACAGTTAAGTTTACTTTAAGAGATTATTAAGAGAATCAAAAAGAAAAAAGAAATATATCTTTTTGAAATTGTATATGAATTGTTTTGAGATAGTTTTTGAATTGTATTTGAATTGTATTTGAATTGTATTTGAATTTTTTTGAACTATTCTGGAGATAGTTTTAAAGACATTCGAAATATTTCTCTTAATTTTTGTCGCAAAATATTTCAACGTTTGTTTCTTCTTTCGAGTAGAATAACTGTCTGCCAAAAATATCCAACTTCCCCTCACGATTCCCTGTTAATTTCCATCTTATCCATCTCATCCATCTCATCCCGAACGTTATTCTTTAAAGCACTAAATATCTCGTGATTTTTTTCTGTTTGCTCTGTCCCGTTCCTTTACATCTTCATTTCTGACTTGCTGCCTGGGCGACGCTGGGCCCGTTCTTTTCTCGCCGTCCGATTCCTTTATTTATCCCTTCATTATTCTGCACCAACCTAGTTGAAGGCCCATTCCCTTCCCCCATCCGGCGCATCCCTTTTGTTCAAACCAACTATTTCCTTCTAGAGCTTTTGAGTCTGCCCCAGACCCCGTTCTGTTTCTTTCTGTTAGTAATTGTCCATGGGTCACGTTAGACCGAAATAATGATCGATCGATACAGATTAATTAATTAAATTAATTCCGGTCTCGTGGGGCTGATCTGAAAATAAGATCTCCTTATACTGTACTGTACAGGTTCTACTCGCTCACGAAAATATCGCTTTACTACTCATGTTCACACTCACACACTACTAGTTCGCGGACTCTTTTTTCGTTGCATGCCCACTCTCCCTTTGGTATTAACTCTAAATGATAATATGAAACGGCTAAGTTACCAAGAATGGTTAAGTTCGTTCCTTAGATTATTGAGTCTATTAATCTTTGCAGTTAGTTAAGTTAGTTAGTTAGTTAGGTTAGTTTAGTTAGTTAAGTAGTTTTGGTTTATGGCTATGGATCCTATTAGTGAGATCTTAGGAATCGTTCGGTCCTCATTAACCCGAATGAATTTGAATCCATATTCAAACCCACTGCATAACTCCTTTCTATCAAATAATACAGTAAAATTTCGATGATAATAATAAATTTTCGTTATCTCCACCCGCTTGACTGCGTCGACTGCTTCATTCTGTATACAGGTCGGAAAGCTTCAATGACATCTTTATTATACAATTCTTTGAATATTATATTCTCAATGCTCTCTTAATCTCTTTTTCTTTGATTCCTTCTAATGTCTTGCCCTTCTCATAACCCTTCTCATTACTCTTCTGATTGCCCTCTAATCTACCAAACCCCTCTCATTACTCTTCTGATTGCCCTCTAATCCACCAAAGCCCTCTCCTAATCCATTTCATTGCCTCTATCGTGTTCTCTCCTCTCTTATCTCACTCTCCTTATCTTTTTCCTAATCTCCCAGAACAATTCCTAATTAGAAACATTCCCCACTTGATACTGCCTATTCCCTCCGCCTTATCGGCAAGTCGGCATTTCAATGTTTATCATTTCTCTTATCTATCTATTTTCTGTCCCCCTGATACATAGCGATCTATTCCCCTCCCACCCCCTCTCCTAACGATTTCAGTTTAGGTTACTTTTGAGACTAGCTCGTAACTTTCATTTACAATGCTTGAATATAATTTGCCAATCTATCTCATATCTGCGGTGCGATCTGCATAGACGTTTGATTGCTCCCTCCCCCTGTTTCGTTACCCCAGATTTTTAATTTCTTTCATAACTTTATCAACAGAGGGAAACCGTAAACCATTTTTAATTTCCTACTGTTAGTATATTTTTTATCTTCAATGATTGGGGCAATGATTATAGTCCGGGATATATTTTGCCTCTGGCATTTACCATACCATATTCCAGAGGTTTAAGGAGTGATTTGACCTTTCGAGCGTAGCAGCAATTAGGGAGAGTCCCGTTGGTCATGTCGGTCGGTCTCTCTTTTATCTCCCTCATTTCTGTGACTGCTAGTCTGACAAGAGGAGAAACAATAATCAGTTAAACAAGATTAGGGGGGACTACATTGTCCCCTCTTTCTTTTCAAAGGAGCCCTGTTTGAGTGAACGTTCTCAACTTTATATCACCTCTCTATTAAAAATGAAACAAAATGCGGGGAAGAATTATGTTTCAGCCCGTTTTCATTGACGTACGTCTACATATAAGTTAATCAATGGATGATCTCTATTTAGCTTGCAATATAGAACTACGTATAATGCACGTATAAAACAGTTGTGTGCGTGCTGAAGAAGATCTAGATATCTGGAGTTAAGGGTATGGGTAAACAGATAACCTGTTCATTGACCTTGTGAGAGTGTACTCAACGCCCACCACAAACTAGCACAAACTAGTAACAGTAAATTGTCACTTGTAATGACTAATTTATCGATTGATAACTCTTGACTGCCTCTGTAACTGACCGACCGTTAAACTAGTTACTGCAGCATTTGGGCCGTTCCTTGCCGAAGATTTTTAGACAAGGGGAAAAACTACCATATTTAAGAGACGATCAGACTGAGAGGAGAAGTAGACTATGACCTATTTCGTACTAGAGAAGTTCTATTCTCAAAGTTTCCTAGTTAATTCTTTTCTGTCAAGTCTTTAAAAGGCATAGTTTAGAAAATGAATAAAAAGTAAATATCAAAGGAAACCACCGAGGCTTGTTTTAATTCTTTTACGGCAAGCTACGGCAAGCTACGGCCAAATTCGGAAAAACTCGGAATATTTCTCTAAAAACCGGTTTCGTCCGTAAAATAATCTGCCATGTATACGTATATGTACTTAGTAATTTATGCACAATGTCGGTCATATGGATCATCGCATTACTTTTTCAAAATATTATTACTAGAGGACCCTGAGCCCCTGAGCCCCTGATCGCCCCTCCCCTAAAAGTTCACTAGAATAGTCTCGTGTTTTTAATTTTATAACGTGATTGTTCGAATAACCTACCCGTACAGAGAGAACTGTTCTGAATGAAGAACTTTTAGTGGGCCATTTTTGGTAAGCAGAACTGGCGATGCGGGATGAACCGAACGTGGAGACAAAGGGTGCCGGCCGGAATAGATGCGTGGAGGTTTGTGAGGAAGCCTTGGCCGTTAACCGCCTCTAGAGCAGATTTTGGTTGGTAGTAAATATTTAGTTGGTCTCGTGCGCGTTCGGGAAGAATGATATAATTTACGATTTCGATTAAAAGGAATTTTCTGTATTCCTACCTCTCTTGTTTCTCGTACTCTGGCGCATACATACTAGAAATGGTCGTCGTGCGTCAGGTCGCGGCGCGGCCCTGGTACCCCTTCGACCCTAGCTTTCGCTGCGCTCAAGAATTCTGATCTTTTGTCTGTGGGATTCAACTGAAATTAAACCAGTCGAACATAGTGGGAACTAGCCCCGCCAAGCCAGCAAGAGCAGAGATGCTGGTCTGGTGTTAATTGTAATATATGGCAATGTATTCTTCTGAATAACATATAACACGTCATCATCGTCATGATTAGCATAGTATTGGCGTTGATTCAATCGATATTACGAATTTTTATTTCAGTTAATTTAACCAAAGAACTATGAAATATCACATCAGAGTGGAGTATCAAATGATATTAGCAATCCTGAAATGTTTAACCTGTTCTTTTTATTTTTGAATTTCTGGTTAAGCAAATGGTTAAAAATAAACCTGTATCTAACGATTTAAAAAAGAATATTACGGCATCTACAATGACGAAAAGGCCCTCCACTCCGTGCCGACCCGCAACCCCTGCCACAAACTTAAACTTTAAATTTCAACTGTCAAGATTAACGACACCGTGATACCGTTGCCGTAGCAAACCCAAGTTGTAGAGTTTGTTCACTTCTATCTTAAATTATTGTTGGTCTGGTCTATACATTGTTTATCCATGGCATTGCCGCCCATCACCTGGCCCCCGTCATAGGCTCATTAAGGTTTGTGCCGTTTCCTAATCGGAGCGAAGAGAGCCAGAGAGACGTGCCCCATCTGCTGCCGGAGGCAGGAGGCAATCTAGATCAAACGAATAAATACAAGAAAAAAAGGAGTTTGCTTTTTAATTGAGTATTTGATAAAAGTTTTTTTGTAATTAATCCCCTAATTACCCCAGTTACCCTTTTACACTGGTAGCGGTTAATAAGACATTCAGCAATCCATTGATTCCTTCAAGTGTCCACTTAGCAAGTGTTCCATGAGTACCAACTGAAACTGTACATACACTACCAACGTCCTTTTCATGACCATTAGCCCATTCATACAATGTATCATATGTATCGGTATAACCTTCACTACCTAAGGATGTAACAAATAAATAATCAATACGACCTCCAACACGCATTCTCTCCAAATCAAAAGCATATTGAACAGCATCTGCGTCAGTCAAATCATCACGAGCAATAATCACTTTACCACCTTCGGCAAGACGAGCATGGATATGGTCTTCAGCAAAAGCATCATTGACATGATTAACTACTTCACCAATAATAACTGAAGCTCGATCAGGATCGTGAATTTGTACAGAACTAAGATCAAAATAAATACTACTTTCGTTATTAATAATCTTGGATTCAGATACTCGTTCCGCCATTGATTCAAGAACTGGTCGTAACAAATCTTTCCATTCATTTTGTTTTTGATTTGGTCCAGTATTATCATCAGCAAAACGAATCCATTCATCTTTACCATAAGGTCTTAATAATCCTCCGCTTTCAGCTATTAATCCAATATTACTAACTCGGCGGAAAATACGTTCCATAGTATTACGAGACTCTCGGCTGATTACATAAACAATATTAGAAGAATCAGACACAAGTTCATTAAGAACATATATTTTCCTTTGTGGGGAAATATATTGTGATGCACTACTGCTTGAATTAGACTTATTATTGTGGTAATATGTAATACCACCAGTACCAGTACCTATAGATGCCACTGAAGAAGAACTATTACTACGTACGAATGGTGGGGGCGTCATAACTGCTCTAGATGCTACCAATGATGACGATGATATTTCAAAAGCAGAATCAAGATTTAAGAAAAATATTCGATATCCATCAGGGCCAACTGACCGATATTGTTTAAGAAAACGAGATCTATCAAGTCGTTTCTTACTGTCCAAACGTCTCCTTTGATCTTCCTCCCATGCTTCATCAACTTCTTTAACAAAATTTCTAACCCAATCTCCACTAGTGTTATTAGTTATGTAAGCATATAATGAATCCCATCTCTTAATTTTCTCTTCTTCACTCATTGTAAGGGCTTTATGAAATGCATCAGCCATTTCAAGCTTATCCCAAGGGTTAACTAATAAAGAACCATTACCCAATACCGAAGCAGATCCAGTAAATTCACTAAGAATTAATGGGCCATGATGTTGATTACAATAAATATATTCATGACATGTTAAATTCATTCCTTCACGTAACGATGTGACTGCAAACACCTCTGCTTCAGCCAATAATGCTAAATATTGATCGAACTCAATATATTGTTGAAGAAAAAGAACTGGTTGAGTAGCCGCCAAATCAGCTTTCATGGAATTGATCCGATCAATGATATTATATATTTCACTTTCAAACTCTGGGTCCGTAACATTATAAAGGCCAACTTGTATTAACACTGCTTGTTCAATCCATTCAGGATGATTAAGTAAGAATTCCTCATATGCCAATAGTTTTTGTTTAATTCCACGGATTTGATCTAATTTGTCTCTTGCCACAATCAATTTCATATTTCCCCATCTTTCACGTAACATTTTGCGCCATTTATTTACTCCATCATTAGCTTTCATCCAGTTATCCAATGATGGTAAATCAATACCAATTGCACAATTAACTACCGACACAAAATTACTTTCAGTTTTAATCCCATCTGGGGTAGTGTCTACCGCTAAAATTCTGTTACATGTTTGTAAGAAATGCCTTGAATATTCCGATATTTGAAATCCAATACAATTGGCTCCTAACATCCCTTCTAAAAACATTTTACGAGCTGCTAAACATCTGAAAACTTCGCTTGACGGGAATGCAACATGTAAGAAAAAACCAATTTTAGCATTAGGCAATTTATCCCTTAACATAGTCGGTAATAATAATAAATGATAATCGTTTATCCAAATAACATCACCTTCTTGGTAAACTTTAACAACTTTTTCAGCAAAAGCTTCATTTAAAGCTTTATAGTGTACCCAGGAATGATCCTCATAGGCTTTAGATTTTGGACTATCTGGAGTTTGATAATGTAATGTAGGCCATAAGATTTGTTTACAATAATGAGTATAATGACCTTCAAAAGTAGTATCACTTACAAACACAGGCACAGCGTCATAACCATTATAAAGTAATTTGGATTCGATTTCAGCCTTTTTTCCATCGCTAAGAGCATCAGTAGGCATACCCAATGTTCCGATCCACAATTTTTTATTAATACTACCTTCTTCTTGAGCACGCTTAATAGCATTTCTCAGTCCACCGTTACCGCCATGTTGAGGCTCGA
This sequence comes from Sugiyamaella castrensis, assembly GCA_030583505.1. NCBI lineage: Eukaryota > Fungi > Ascomycota > Dipodascomycetes > Dipodascales > Trichomonascaceae > Sugiyamaella > Sugiyamaella castrensis. The sequence goes on from JAJMIF010000101.1 coordinate 25,252, forward strand.
GATGCCAAGCAGCATCTTCAAACATAGGATCAAATAGTGAACTTCTACGACTTCCTAAAGAACCTCTTCTTCTACGAGACATAGATCTTTCACGTTCTAACCGGTCCAGTCTGTTAAGATGTTGACCTGATGATGTCCTACTTGGAGATATTACGGCATCTGGAAATGGTTGCTGTTGTTGTTGTGGTGACAGTGGTGATGGTAGTTCTTTATCAGGGGCAGACTCTAATTCCTTATTCGAAGGCGGAGAGCAAGGTTTTGGAGCTACCAGTTTCCTAGATTCATGGTCCTGTCTTGATGGAGATTGAGAGTTGCGATTTTGTTGAATCACCTTGGAATGTCCACCAGTAGTCCCACCCCCTCCAATAGGACCAACAGAAGATAAGCTTGAGATCTCCGGTTCAGGAGTTGGAGAAGCGGCTCTTGATGGAGGTTGTAGCAATCGTTTTCTATAATGTAGACGAGGCTCTAAAGTATCCGGAGGGGTCAAATCGTCATCTTCTTCATAACGAAAGGAACTATTTGTTCTTGAAGGAGCCTTGGGACGTAAAAAAAAGGGGTCTTGTGTGCCCGCTCCACCTCCTCCAACTTGTTGACCTGTAGACTTAGCACTAATAGGAGAAGGATTAGGTCCAATTGTCGTTTGAGATAATGAACTAATTATCCCGGGAATAGACGCAGCAGTAACTGCCTCCTTTGGCAGTTTAGGAGGTGTCAAGGAAGAATCATTTTTTGCACTACCGCCTGCAGTAGAAGATGCCTCAGAAGAAGAAGTTTCACCCACATCGAAATTGACCGTATAAGGAAGAAATCTATAATTGAGTTAGTTTCCATAAACTATTCAACTAGGCTCCTGAAGACAAACTTACAAGGATACCACTAAAAGGGTCATTTTTGAAATAGAAAGGATGACCAGATATGTGAGACCAGCAATGACAGACTGAAAAAGATCAATTATATCAATTAGAAATAAGATCAATCAGTTAGTAGATGAGATCGAATCAATTAAATCAATTAGAAATAAGATCAATCAAATCAATCAATCAAATCAATCAAATTAATCAAATTAATCAGATCAATCAATCAATCAAATCAATCAAATTAATCAAATTAATCAAATCAATCAAATCAATCAAATCAAATCAAATCAAATCAAATCAAATCACTTAGTCCATTTATAGAATTAAAGAAAGATAACTACTAATCATGATTTTTTTCAAGTCGGATTTGATTCAAATTAAAAAAAAAAAAGAATCAATTTGACTTTATTAAGATTACAAAAACCGAAATTCACACTTCAATCTACTTTTATTATTGTTAATGTTCTTCTTAATTGGCCTGACCTCGACAAATCCGATGACAATGAGACAGAGAAAAACTAGGGAGCCGAACAGAAGAGATGATGGAGGGTGCTTAACTCTAACTTTATATATATTTTGTGTGGCAGTATCCCTTTAGGGAAGAGCACAGGACGGTTAGACGCATATAAGATAATATAAGACAGCAATTAATTGCAGGCCGGCAAGGCTGAGAGATATGATAATATGATTGTGACTATGTGACATCATGTCAGTACGGCGGGTAGTTTAATGTTAACTTGCCGACTCTTGTTGCCTCCGGCGGCTGGGGCGCTGCCCCAGACCCCGTTACTCGCTTCGCTCGGTCTTAAAACAGTTGAAATCAGATTATAATAGGCGGACCGCGGAGTAAACCTAAAACTGCTGAGACGCAGGTTAGTAGGTTAGCACATAAGGTAACAGTTAAAGTTAGTGAAGAGAGAGTAACGTTACAGAATAATATAGATGCAGAGAGCAGTAAGTTAGTGCTAACCTGTTAGTTAGTTAACATAACTGTTATAACTTAACCTACCACGAACAGACACACCAGTAAAAGCAGTACTTTTCACACGCCGAGTCCAGTTTCACAAACAAGAAGTACAAAGCGAAAGCTGAACCCAACAAACGAACTAGCTAAGCAGAATGAGCTGACCGCTGACTTTTAGCGTATTTTATTTGTCTTAGCTTGGGTTAGATATTGCTTGTTCGCCGCCAACAAATACAGGTTTAAGACCCAACCCTGATTTGGAGTGAGAGCAGTAATTCGCTTGTAATTTAAAGTCAACAAATTATTTAACTATTAAATTTGCTAAAGCAAGGAGATAAATATCATAACTGTTAGGAGTAAGTTAAGTTAATCGACAGCAAACCGCGGCCACTGTGATAAAAAAATATTTTACTACCTCCCAACCTCAATTAATTTCTGCATTGATTATCCCTATCATATGATATGGCTGAGTTAGAAGGAGGAGGATAGACAGAGAAGGATAGACAGAGGCCTACAGAGGGCATTGTTTATAAAATGGCGACTCATTCCGATGTTGATCTGAAGCCGCACGTATGTTGAGCAGCTTGCTAGCTAACTAACCAGCGTTATTTTGCATGTATCTTAACCTTAACGTTAGCACCGCTGGTTACTGCATCAGGAAGGTACAGTTAACAACCCTGTGTAAACTAACACGCTTTAATGCACATATAAGCACATGTGTCAATTAACGATTACCTAGCGTAGATTTCATGGATAAAGTTCATGGATAAACTTTTACTTAACGTAATTAACTTTAACCTATCGCCTATCATTTTACGATCGTGGCCAGCGGCCAATTGTTTCAATTCGGCGATCCCAGAGGCATCTTCAAATCCCATCCCTGAATTATCATTTTTGGCCGTAAAGTAAAAGCCCGTTTAAGTGATAATGTCAACCGTTTTTAGCTACTAACTGGCCGGCAATAATAGAGGTATTTAGATTTTAACTGTTGTAACTACCTAATTAACGTTACCTGAGAGGCCTAACGAATTAACATATAAGTATATGTATACGTTATCAGTACGGCTTATATATAGCAACTAACAGTTATAACACCACACCACTTCCTGTTCCGTTCCGGAGTTGGGCGCTGGCCCAGATAGTCTGAGAGGTTAAATAAGACAAGATTTTGGTTTGCCCTACTCGGGACGGGGAAAAACGAGCCGGCGATAACAGTTAAGTTATATATAGCCAACAACAATGTCAGCTAATGGCAGAGCCGCCGAAGACCACCAGAGACCGGTCAGCACCCGTTGCGAAGCAAAAAGAGAAGATCGGTCAGCCCGAATCGCCGAAGTTCATTTATGATGGAAGAGTTGGAAAAATATTTTCTCCAGAGTTATAACCTACTGAGATATTTTATTGTCTGCTTGATGACTTTAAGATGCTTTCAATTGGTTAAAATCCGTCGGCTTATCTATGTGTTTTGGCGAAACCCCTTCATCCGAATGCACTTCTGCTACTAACAAGCTATTCGTAGTGTAGTTTTCTTGATTTAATTGTTACTGATTATCCATCATAAATCCCTAATTGGATTAAGCTTATCTGTCAGCCGGATTATCTCGGTTAAAAACCGACTATTATTGCCCCCTAAAATGTTTGACTGGCGGTTTAGCACATGTAGAGACAAAAAAAATATTATTGCTAGGATTCCTAGGTACCAATTTATTATTATTATTAAAAATATTATTGGCATCCCGAGATAGTCTTTGCCTCTTCCAGCGACCTGACCAGGGATTGCGGTGGGGTGGGTGTCTAGCTAATTACTACAGTAGAAGAGGGGTTCACTATGAAACATTAGCGTAGGTTTCCTACATTGGGACTTCCCGAATAGGTATAGAGATTGCATAGTCTGGGAGACCTCTGAAGTCTCCCAGACTATTAAAATGTTGATTATGATTGTAACGGAACTGATCTCAAATTTCAACTGCCGCACAGTATGCGGCTCTGGATAGAAATCGCGTTAAATCATCTCAGACTTCTAAAATAAGTTATAAATTTATGAAATAAATCTTTAGTGACATTCTCCACGTAGAGGAATAGAAGAATTGATAGCATGTCTAATTTCAATACAATATTAACGTCTGGGAAACCTCCTCATAAACGTGTAAGAAATAACTGGCCCGAAGTAGCAGATGAATACGTGATCCAATGGCTTTCGGAGGATTCTAATTTTGATAGGTTTTTCGGCAAACCTGAAATTAGCAAAGCATGTCAGTTGAAGTTGGTGGAGTTTCTGGATAGTAAGGGCTTTCATTTCACAGTTGATTCCACCAAACGTCATATAGCTAAACTTAAAACAAAATACGAAGAACTTAACAGGAAATATTTCTATTCTTCAGCCGCTGCCGTGACTGAAGGTCGTTTATCAATTGAGGATACTGTCCGCAGGGAATGGCCGCTGTTTTTTGAATGGAGGGAAATAACATCTAACCGTAGTGGCGGGCACACAGTACCTTATGAAGAAGGTGGTCAATCTACTATGCATGATTCTAGTAGGGAAAGGCGGGCTCCTGGTGAGGGTAGTATTACTGAAAATGCTGGTTCTGTTGAAATTTCGTCGCCCAATCTTTTTGATACTTCTCATAACACATTGCCTCAATTCACGAATACCAATGGCTCAGTGGATGCCGAGGGTAATACCACAATAGTAGATGGCGAGCCTCCATCAACAATGAGATCTGCCGGTAATGCGACGCAACTAAATACGCCATTAAATAGATCTGCCATGGTGTTGACTAGAGCCAACAACCCAAGCACTAGTGAGGATGAAGATTCTTCGAACGCTGTTGCTCTTCGAGGGACTCTTTCTTCATTCATAGGGAACAATGATGAAATCAGAAAAGAGGAATTGGAAATCAGGAAGAAGGAACTGATAATGAATGAGAAGCTCAAATCGGCGGAATTAGAACTTCGCAGGAAAGAAATTTCATTTAGAGAAAAAGAAGAAGATCGAAAGCAAAAAGAAGAAGATAGAAAGCAGGAGGAACACGAACTCAAGATGAAATTCATGAGTGAGTTGTATTCTAAGGTCACTAATGGAGAGCTTGACCTAGCGACCTTTAATAATATGCGTGACACGTCGCGCTGAAAGATGAGGCATGAATACTACCGAAATACATCTATTAGTCATATCAAAGATGTGTAAGATTACTGCTTGTAATATACAGCCGCTACTTATCGCTTACGTTAAACAGGTTAGATTAAGGGCTAGGTCAGAAAGGTTTCCTCCGCGATGCGCACTCGTAAATCATGTCCTGCCCTATCATCTTGTTGATTCGCATTCTTTGGTTAAAAAATTAAGGATAATCGCGGCACAATAGAAATAGGTGTTGATGCGAGGTTTGTCTTTCTGTGAATTCGTGCAAATCTAGTCTTCAACAGTCCATTCGTATGTTCAATTACAATACGTTGACCCACAATTGTTGAAATTTACTTCCTTTGGAGTAAAGGCACTCCCGGGTTGCTTCTTATATGGTGCGACCATCCATTTAGTAAGAGGATAGGCCTTATCTCGAACAATGTACTCACCTTGTGAGAAAAATGATTGAGGATTTTTAGAAATATCACAAGAACTTAATTGTCTAGAATCGTGCCAGGATCGGTAAAAACCAGAACGATATAAAGAGTTTGACAGGATACGCATGTCTCTGCTTTCGATTATAAATTTTTTGCTCGATATCTGTCATTGGAATTATTGTCAAATTAAGCGACGTCCCGTCAACCAGGTAGTCTGCCAGACGAAGCTAATTGTTCCTGCCAGGCAGGATCTGGCCACTTGATATATTCGTCATAAAGACTGATGAGAGCTTTTGTTACTCTGTAGAAGATTTCATAAACAGTACCTTGGTCAATGCCTACATCGTTACACATACCTTGAATGGTGTTTGTTTCCTGCCAAAACCATATATCTCAGAAATATAACCAGATGATCCCAGGGGTTAATTTGAGGATTGATACCATTGCTTTGAAATACCTCATGACCTTTTATCTTGTCGCAGAGACATATGAAGCTTTCCTTCGAAATATGAAGCTGCCTTTTTGCCGCTCTTGGAATTCAGGGTCTCAAGTCAATCTAGGCACAGTTAAATGAAATAAGAATTCTGCTTTTCAGCACATTCAGATTGATAAGGATTTTGAATATATGCTAGTAATTTTATAAACAAACCCCTTGAGCACAGTTTTCCTTTGTTGATGAATTTCCGAATGCGAACATGTGTATGTACGTTAGAATCATGTCAACGCTATGCGGCGCGCGAGGATTTTGAAATATTTTTATATCAAGTTACTAACGTTTTACTCCTTGAGTTCTCTGGAATCTGCATGCAGCAACGGTCACGATTGCTTATGCCTATTTGGGTATTCCTAACTCGGGCTCACCTACGCTAATCTGCATCGTGACTTTTTTCTAGTAAGTAAGTTAACGGTAATCAGTGCCTTCTTTTCTTATAAAAAGAGAGGTGAAACTTCGCCTATTATTCTATTCAACAAACGGAGAAAACTTTGAGTGCTATTCAGAGATCGATTGGTTACAGTACACGAACAAAAGTAGTAGTGAACCGGAACCTTATATTAATTTCGGCCCTTTTACTGGATATATAGCCTAAATGAGTCGTAAAGTATTAAGGAGTCAAACCAATTCCTAAAACTGAATATTTATGAATTATTGTGATTTGTATGCTAGTAAAGGACCGTAACTAATGCAGTTACGCAGCTTTATTGACAGGGTTCTTGGATTAGGACTAATAGCAACTGACTAGCTAAAAGGTGGTGAACCTCGGGAATAGCTCAGGGTGGTGTATTCTTTTCGTATTTCAACTGATATAGAGAACTAGAACAATGGAAAGAAACACAATAGATTGCCATAGGGCAGGGGTAGTGAAGAAGAAGTAAAGGGTCTACTACATAGCCTATTAGACTATAAGTGACCTGTTTCGATCACAACTCGTGTTAGCCATATAACCACAACTATATCTTAAAAGACGTCTTACGCCAGGTGCTCGCAATGTCGGCGCAAGGAAGATTATTCGAACTCAATTATATACCACAGGGTTTGACAATAAAATAAGCGCATAAATAACCAAAACTAACACCAGCCTCATTGTCAATTCGTTCCGACTAATCCCGCTGTGAAATTTGCTCCGATTAAATCTTTTACAGTTTTACATCCTCAGCCTCACAACCAAACGGGTTTCTTACTTTCTTCGCGACATGACTCTGCCCTCATCTTCATCTTCTTCGTGAATGCGTGGTAAATCTATTTCGATTATTGTTACTTTTTGACGATATTCAATTTCATAAGAATCGTGACAGGTGAAATTGTTAATCACGTTCTAGGCTTATATTGACATCTTTAGAGATCTTGGGAGATTCTGAAAGATCTTGATTGTATCTTAATTATATCTTGATTATATCTTGATTGTACCAGATTATCTTGATTATCTTAATTATATCTTGATTGTACCAGATTATCTTGATTATCTTGATTATATCTTGATTGTACCACATCTTGATTATCTTGATTGTACCACATCGTATTAAATCTTCTTTTAGACATCTTAATTACATCTTCGTCGAGAAAGACTACTCTCGACCATTGACTAGATTATATTCTATCATTGTTACCCCCCATCTATTGATATTCTCCGATATTTATTCATATATGTCAGTCAATTATCGATTGATTGGTTCTTGCATTTTCTGTTTCTTTCTTTTTTGACAACTACTAGGTTTCATCGTATTTTAAATTGGCATATTCATCATTATCATCTTCTTCTGACGTATTATCTCTTTGACATTTGATATAAACAACAACCGGGTTTCAAACAATAAATCAAGATTTCTTTTCTAAAGTCTATTCTTAGGACTGGTACCACCATCTCCTCTCAGGTTGACTCACTCAATTCAAACATTTCTTTTCCTCTTCATCCCTTCTCTTACGTAGATTCAGACCAATCACCCAACCAGGAAGAAACTTTCGAACTTGAAGATTTAACTGTTCGTCCTTATCATACTCATCATACTCATTCTGACTCAATGAAATTCGAACATTCTTTACAATTCAATGCAGTCCCTGAGTGGATCTCTAAATATATTGATTATGCAGCACTAAAAAAAATTATTTATCAACTTCAAAAAGAATATATTGAAGCTACTACTCAAGATAATGAATCTGCTACATTAATTCGACGATCAGCTCGAGATCCTGAGCTTGAATTTCGTAAAGCATTAGATCATGAATTACACAAAATAGATGAATTCTATACTGAAACTGAATCAAAAATATTCGATGAACTGGATTTTTTATTAGCCGATGGAATCAAATATGATCAAAAATTATCTGAAGAACATGTACTTACTGCTGCTGATGCTATAGTTGAAGATGATCGAAAATATTCTCATTCTCATTCTCCCGATTCACATATAAGATTGTTTAGTCCTAGGATAGGAATTGATGGTGCTAGCGGTAGTGATCCTGCTGCTCCTGTTGATGTCGGTGGTATAAGTACTAGTAATAGACGATTTAGTAGATCCTCTATTGATTCTGGTGAAGACGAAGATCAATACGTTTATGGTGAGCTTGTTCAAGAGGGACAGTTTAGAAGACACCGAGCTGATTCGTCACCTTTATTAGATGGAAACAACTACAATAATAATATTGAGGAACGACAATTAGAAATTTCTTCTTCTCCCCCTCATCCTTATCGTCGTCGTCAATCAGATACTGATGCTTTATTCCCTATAGATTCTCGTAGTACTAGTTCGTATCGTGGTGGTTATGGCAGAAATCCAAGACATAGATCAAGTTCAGTTGATATTCGTGATATATATCTTTTGTCCGATTATCTGATAACTTTGAAAAAACGTACTGCTGTTATTTATGTTTCTTTAAGTGAATTAAGTTCTTATGTTGACTTAAATCAAACCGGTTTTAGGAAAGCTTTGAAAAAATTCGATAAGATTTTTGAACGCAATCTTAAAACTTCATATATGGAAGATGTTTTATCAAAAACCTATACTTTTGCTGAATCAACAAAGAATTCTTTGCAATCCCGTATTGGTGAAGCAATAACTCTTTACGCCAGATTAGCTACCAATAAGGATTATAAAGTTGCTGCACAACAATTGAAATTACAACTTCGTGAACATATTGTTTGGGAACGTAATACTGTTTGGAGAGATATGATTGGAATTGAACGACAAACTCAAGGCACTTTTGCAACAAGAGGTAAAGAAGGTGAAGCCGAAATCCCGGAGTATGTATCCATATTTGGTGGTACATTCACTGTGCCATCTATTCTTGTATCAGTGTCTGCTTTAAAGGTCTTAATCATAAGTGCTATTTTCTTAATACTATTGGTATTTCCGATCTTGATAGTTACTGTTCAAAATAATTGTTTAGCTCTTGTAGTTGCTTCCTCTTTATTTTGGGCAACTGAAGCTATGCCCTTATTCGTGACTTCACTTTTAGTACCATTTTTAGTTGTGTTTCTTCGTATCCCACTAGATCCTAATAATGGTGATAGAATGAGTGCTCCCGAAGCATCTAAGTTTATCTTTTCGCAAATGTGGTCTTCTGTGATTATGATTCTTCTTGGTGGATTTACTTTGGCGGCTGCTCTCACTAAATATCAAATCGCTAAATTCATTGCTACTTCTGTTTTACGTCGTGCTGGTACAAATCCTAGAGTGGTATTGTTTGCTTTAATGTTTATAGCTACTTTCTTAAGTATGTGGATTAGTAATGTTGCTGCCCCTGTACTCTGTTATTCTTTGGCTCAACCATTGCTTCGTACTCTCCCTGACGGTGATGGATTTGCTAAAGCTATTATTCTTGGTATTGCCTTAGCATCTAATATTGGAGGAATGGCTTCTCCTATTGCCAGTCCTCAGAATATTATTGCTCTTGAGAATATGGATCCTGAACCATCTTGGGTTCAATGGTTCGTGGTGGCTCTTCCAGTATCTGCTGTTGGATTAGTACTTATCTGGGTTCTACTGATATTGACTTTCCCCACCAGTAAAGGTTCAAGTGCTATTCCTCATGTTAGAGCTAGTAATGATAAATTATCATTTGTACATTATTATATTTGTGGTGTATCTATAGGCACTATTATTTTATGGTGCTTCTCTCATCAATTGGAACCATATATTGGTGAAATGGGTGTTCTAGCCCTTGTACCTATTATTTTATTGTTTGGTCCTGGGTTACTTAGTCCTGCTGATTTCAATAATTTCCTTTGGACAATTATTGCTTTAGCAATGGGTGGTATTGCTCTTGGTAAAGCTGTTTCTTCTTCGGGGCTTCTCTCAACTATTGCTTTACAAATTGAAGCTCTTGTTCATGGAATGAGTCTTTTTGGAGTAATGCTTGTATTTGGTTTCATGATTTTAATTGTTGCTACATTTGTTTCTCATACTGTTGCTGCATTAATTGTATTACCTTTAGTTAAATCTATTGGTGAACAAATGTCTGATCCACATCCTCGTATTCTTGTTATGGCTTCTGCTTTACTTTGCTCTGCTGCAATGGGATTACCTACGTCTGGGTTTCCTAATGTTACTGCTATATGTATGACTGATGAATTGGGTAAACCTTATCTTACAGTGGGTAATTTTATTTCAAGAGGTGTACCATCGAGTATTCTGGTTTATTTAGTGATAGCGAGTTTAGGATATGTTTTGATGAATATAATTGGGTTTTAGAATTAAGGAAAATATATACCATCGAGTATTCTGGTTTATTTAGTAATAGCGAGTCTAGGATATGTTTTGATGAATATAATTGGGTTTTAGAATTAAGGAAAATATATATATATTTTTTATTTAACAAAATTGCCAGGCCGCTAGGCGGAGCCGTGACCCCAGCTTTCGTTAAGTATCAGATTGGCCACTGTTTCTTGGCCATAGCGAGACCCAGGAGCCAGCAGCCAGCAGCCAAGCAGTGTGACCGTCACAAAAGTAAGTATACTTTATTGGAAATATTCTAAATATTTGATGAGTAATAGATGATATTGAACGATTTCAAGATAAATAAATAATATTCCCTATTCTACATGAATAGCACATGATAGAGGGTGATTTGTCCTCAGCCTCCAGGTTCTTCTCGGCTTTTGTATTCTTACTTGTTCTGCCTTCCTAAGTAAAAAGTTCGCAATCAGGTTTCCTGGGTTCTCACGTGCATGAACATCCATTTTGGCGAGAAACTGACGGACACGCATTGATAAATTCATGGCATCACCCCTAGAAAACTCTTCTTCTTCGCTATATATGATGACATCGCCAAATTCTTCTTCTTCATTATGTTTGATGGGACTATGATCCTCGTCAGAAAGAGGATCCACATTCTCCTCATTCTCGAAAACCTGAAGATTAAACAACTCCAGAGGGATTTCCGCCAGTGGGGTTCTAACTTTTCCTTCTCCATTCGATTCCATAGGATCGGCAATCCGGTTTTGTAAATTCTTCGATAAATGTCCTTGGTAATTTCTATAAATATAACTTAGATCGTTCTCATTTTGAAATAATTGTTCATCTTCTTTTGGATAAAGGTCACAAATAGAAAGTGGGGCATAATCTGTACTTGAAATAATATTGCAGAAATTATCTAGATTAGGACTATTAATCATTGCCATTGTCGAATTATCTAAATTCTCAATACCGACTTTGCGAGGTGTGCGAACTGCAAAAGATTTACCATTTTCAACATCCTTAGGATTAAAAATCTCATTCATATGGGCTGCGTCACCTAGAAATTCACTACCTACGGGAGAATCTGGACAGATGTGTATGAGACCATATCCAGGTAGTTCCGATGGTGAAGGCGATGGTGATGGTATCTTAAGGTCCTCAATAGGAGGATCAGAAATATTGATATTCATTAATTTGGCAGCCAACTGACCGATAATTTCGGCGATAGTAGCAGCTCCTTTAAAATGCCACATGTTTTAATATCTATTCCAGTTATTTTAACAAAACAATATATAAGTATAAGCATCTATATATGTCTATATATGGACTAGGAAATTAGAAACTAATAGAATCACAAGTGGATTCTTTGATTTGTGTCAAGAATTATATATATATATATATATATATATCTCAACAGAATTATGGGTGTAAACAGTGCCAAACACTACTCATCTTGCATCCATAATATGAACTAAGCTGGAAAATTCGATCTAGCCTCACCTCTATCGAATGATAGAGATCTACCAATGATAATAATGATTATTCGACATATTCGGAACTTCTTTAGGACAGAATAACAGCCAGCCGTGCGGCTTTTAGATCTTAATCTGCATCTATATGCGAGACCTAGAGATCTACAGGGGCATTATATTTCTCTCGCGGTTGGCTCCTTAGCAGCCTTCACGATTAGCCTTCTACGTCACATAACTTGTTGATGTATTCATTCTAGGAAATGAAAAATGTTATCAGACCTATTCACAACAGAGAACAACAATCCGTTCTGACCTGTATCCGTTTCCCTTCTCAATTTAAGTTGAAAAAAAAAGAGCAAGAATGGTGTCCTCCCTCAATCACATAACGTTAGCTAGTGTTAACCGAGATGCGGGGTCCGACCATTTGCAGGTTGCTGTCCCTGCGGCGCATCCTGGACCCCATTGGTTGGTTCGGTTGAAATTAAGATCCTGCCGATCAGTGATGGTGAGCGGTGGAGCATGAAGCAAACTGGTCTGGGAGCTCTGAATACATGGAATTCATTATTATTACACGTTAAGATTGTTGTCTATTTAGATAACTGGATAGTAGTCTGATTATCAATGTCCTTTATTGAAGACCCATTCTTAGCAACGTTCAGCATAGCTTTAGCTAATTCTTCAGATGAACAACTAAACTGGTTTCTGTAAACAGTATTTATAAAGGGAGCCAAACTGGAGAGAAAAGGTTCACCGAAACGAGGAACTGGTCGAGGAGTCGAAGGTCTAATAAAAGCTGGTCTAAAAATATAAAGATTATCTTTGAGTAATTCTCGAAGATGACGTTCAGCACGGCCTTTAACTCTAGCAAATAAGAGATAACTTTTTTCAGTTTGATCAGCACCTTGACCACTGAGAAATAGAAACTTCATTTTAGGATTGACCTTGTGAAATGCTTTGGCAGCGGATAAAGTGAAGTCATAAGTGATTTTGAAATATTCTTCTTTATCTACATCTCTTTGGGAAACTCCCAATGCCCATACAACGGCATCATTATTTGCTAATTCATATTTTGAAATAATATCAGAATAGTTACCATCGAAATCCGTGAAAATGATTTCATTCAATTTAGGATGAGCTTGTTCGACTGATTTTCTAGTCAATATGGTGACTTGATCTATTGATGAATCATTAAGAGCTTGTCTAAGAATTTCCGAACCGCTGAGTCCAGTAGCACCAGTGAGAATAATCTTCATTGTTGACGGGACAGTAGACGTGAAGCTCCGTCTAATTTTCATAAAGATTTTAATTTATATTTCTACCAGAAATGTAGAAATGTAGAAATATTAAAAAAATTATAAATAGTAGTAAATTAATCTATGTCTATAATGAATTGAAGAGATTTGGAACTTAAAATCCCCGTTTAATTCACCTCAAATTCCTATTTATGTACTAATTGTGCTTTTACTCTACTTGCTCCGGTGGCAAATGAAAAAGAAAAGATGAAATATGGAGTAATCAACAATGTCAAGTTAAGCTTGGAAATAAGCTCGGAACACTCTGAAACGCTTAAAGGCGCATAACAACGCGGCTTCGATTAAATCCGATGGACTTAACGGATGGTAGATAATCCGAGAGGCGAATCTTATACCAAAAAATTTTGCAATAAAGAAAAAAAAAATCGGAGAGCATCTAACTTAATTTAAGAAGTTAGTTATGGCTCGGCACGAATGCAAATTCGCGAATAATCGGCTTATTCGCATTCGCAGGTATACTCGTCGTCATTCGTGCAGGTGGCGTCTTCGGCATTCGCGAATATATTCGCGAATATTCGTTGATTCGCGTTATAAAGTTACAGTACTGTAGAAGGAAAAACAAATAGAATTGATATATTTACAATGTTCCTACTATAACCTGTTCGCATTTAATTATGTATTTGAAATAATTCAGAATTCAAATGTTGTTAGTTGAGAGGATAACAACCTGAATCCTGGAGATCTTTTAACAAGTTAACGTTAGCTTCAGTGATTTCTAGTCCGATTTAACCCCCTTTTTTTAACTCACTGCCGTCAAGCTAACGTTTTTTAGGTTAACAAGTGAAGTTAACGTTGAAAAGTTATAGGTTAATTAACACAATAACGTTAAGTTAACGTAACTTAATTGTTAACGTTAAGTTAACCGTTATATGTACATCGTATATATAAAATGAATAACATTGCAGCACAGCAGGAGTTACCGAGACGCTGGCGTTCCAGACACCTAGCTCTTGTCGTTTGCCTCCAGCGGCCGAGCATAGACCCCTGGCTATAACAAAAAAAAAGTTATATTATTTATTTATTTATTAAATCTACTTCGATCCTCGCCCTCCAAAAGAATAGGTGGGACACTGGATTGCTTACGTAATTTCAATATAAGTTTGTTTCGTTCAGTTTCTAGATTCCAGCCCTGAATTCACCACTTAATGGCACTGGGAAAAACCTCCTGAGGCTCAAAAACCACCGCCAAAGCCTTATTATTATTATTATTATTAAATCTACTTCGATCCTCGCCCTCCAAAGAATAGGTGGGACACTGGATTGCTTACATAATTTCAATATACGTTTCGTTTCAGTTTCTAGATTCCAGCCCTGAATTCACCACTTAAGGGCACTGGGAAAAACCTCCTACTGAGGCTCAAAAACCACCGCCAAAGCCTTCCTCTAGAGGATTAATCTGCCTGTTCTCCGCACCAAAGAAAGGCTTCGGGGTTGGGAGTTCGATCCCACCTGCCATTCGATAAAGGTTTCCCACGCCTTTCACCACTAGGCCAAACCTCCCAATCCCTTTAACTTTTCACGTGACAATATGCACACATGTGGGATGATTCTAGCTAGGCCATGATTCATCATTATCGAGAGATCCAAAGCCTTCCTCTAGAGGATATATATATTAATCATATACCATCACGTGACGAATGTTCGCGAATTTCGTATGCCCGTGGGCTGCATTCGCATATTCGCCACGAATTGCCACGAATCGAATATTCGCGAATTCGCAAATTCGTGCCGAGCCCTAAAGTTAGTATGGAATTGATTTTAGGCAAAAGCATCTGAATATTGACTTATTAATCTAGAATTGGCTTCGTTATAAGCGATAACAGAGTTGAGGGAAGGATATCAGAATTAGATAACACTACATAATCAGTATCAATCTAATCAAATTGTAATTAGAATTTAAATAATTATTTTTAGTTTTTATTTTGCGTAAATCGAAGGGTGACAACAGACTTAAGACAACAGTAGAGAATTGATTAAAGTCACAGTTAGCTAAGACATTATTATTGAGCCGCACGGCTGTTATTGAATGTCTACCGGTGTCTAGCGCAAACAGCTGCTCACCTCGCAAGCCTACGTCTGGGGCGTAGTCAGACACACAGGAAGACTATCTTAGATTGATAATAGGTTCATAGATACAAATATATATATATGTAAATGATGATATTTCCCCGTGCTCATGTTCCATAGTATAAACTATCAAGATAATGATTTGTCACTTGAGATTCAACCAGACCCACTACAATCTTTATCTTGGGATAAGCATAACTCAAACGTCGTAACCCAATTTCAGAAGCTACGCATGATATGCAAATAATATTTTCTTGTCTAACTCCATGATCAATCAAAATCGCAGTAGCCATTGTAGTAGCTGCTCCAGACGATATCTGACAATCCACTAAAAGAACATGTGTGTTAGCCAAAGTTTCCAAATCATTTTGTGAAATGTCACCACTAGGCCCTTCTGGTTTGGGATTAATACAAGGAGGTAAAGACATAGTATGTAATCTTGGTTCACCAGTTCTAGAATCAGATTGAAGCAACAACTTCCCTAAACGAAGATTTGGAATTGTAGCTCGAAGGGCTTTATTAAAACATTCGCCTCCGCGAATAATAGTTACGGCACAAACATCGTCAAAAGGTAATCCTATTCCTTTAAGATATTTATGACCAGTAGGAGTTTCTATTATCTTCTTAGTAGGGAATGAATTACAACTTTGAGATAATTCATCAAGAGCACGATTGACAATAATACTAGCCAGACGATTAAAATAAAAGATGAATTCATCCATAGATGTCTCACTATTAAACAATATTGTATGAATTGCTTGAATTTGAGTTGTTTGTTTCAAAACCACTACAGAATCTGAAATCTTATTATTAATCGCTGATGATGTTACTTCACCACCCCCACTTATAAGAGCTAAGAAATCACTCATATGTTGATTGCTTTTTTCAGCTAGTTGTTTTTGAATATGGCTTGTCAACATGTTGATTCCTATAGTATTATCCAATCCTCTAGGAATTAAAACATCTGCCGCATTCATAGTATGCTTGATATGCTTTTCATAATTCGGTTTCACAAATCGTTCCCATTGCTGAATGCTGAGAACCAGTTCACGTCCACGATGCAAAATGTCCCTATTTAATCTTCGAGCTAAACAAATATCAAAATCAGTGTCCACAAATACCTTAAGATCCAAAAGTTCCAATATTCTGGAGTCATATAAAGCATATAATCCTTCAATGATAATAACATTTGCTCCATAAACTGTTAGCCATTTACTAGTCCTATTATGTTGTTCAAAAGAATAAGTTGGTATTTGAACTTTTTTCCTGTTTAGTTAGCAACATTGAAATCGAGCGTGGAGAGCGTGGAGAGCGTGTAGAGCGCGAGAGCTAGACATATATACCACACTGGCTGGAGGAAATCATCCACCTCAGTCTGAGACAAGTTGAACTTACCCCTTCTTTAAATCTCTAAGAATATTCACCAGAAGATCGATATCTATAGCATTGGGAGAATCAAAATCATGGCGACTTTGAAATGCAAGTTCCCTTTGTGCTTGAGTCAATGGAAGATAAAAGTTATCCATAGAAAGAAGAATAGTCCAAGGTACCTATATCTGTTAGAACCAAATAAAAAATACGACATGGAGGTTATAACCGACGAACTTACATTCAGTTTTTCAATCACTGAAGCAGCAATTGAAGTCTTTCCACTACCACTACATCCAGCGATTCCAATCAAATATGGTTCCCGCCATGGAGGAATATATCTTCTTTCGAAATCATTATCGTCTATGGGTTTTTCAGTATCATTCATGATTCTGCTTATTATTCCCACACAGACTGGAATGATGAGAAAGAACTTAGAACTGTCCTTATCTTATCTTATCTTATCTATCTATCTTTCTCGTTCTGATCCTATCTCCCTATACCCCCTATCTGTTCAATGGATGGGACCCAATTAAAGTCTAATCACCAACTTAAATCCGCGGCGATACAGTATTGATTTTTAATATTTTTTATACGTGCCTTATCGCTTAAGTATTGATGACTAAGCTGCTAAGATTATCCGCGCGGCGTTTCACGCGTTTATCACAGCGGTGATTAATATTAGTGTGTTTGCTGCCTATGCCTAATACGCCTCGGTGACTTCAGGGCTTTAAACAAATTCTATGAAGCAGTCTTTGACAAAGTTTAACTATATGCAGCCCATCAAAAAGCCTGTTTATGCACCTCTAACTGTTAACTTATGCAATTCAAAGACATCATATTGCAAACAGGGAAAATTCAGGTAAAAGCCAATATCAGGACAGTGAAAGCCGGACTATATTCGAATTGCTAATTCAGAGCAGGGTACTGGATGGACGGCTCAAACTTTTAGGTTTCGACTGGCTGGAAATTGACAAACTTCTGGAAAATCTTTGGTCGAACCCCGCCCATGACCCTCCCTCCGCTTTCCACCCTCAGCCGTAAGCGATCTTGGAGACGAGAATGATTGGTCTAAGACTATGCTTATTCCGTTTGGACCCCAGTCCAGGCATTCAAATGGCAAATGGCAATGGCAAATAGTGAAGTTCCCCTCCTGATATCTTACATAAGTTAGGTTAATAATTATTTATGCATGCATAAAGCCGCGCAGCCCCAAGCCTTTCTTTGGTTAACTTTTTACCGTTAGGTATGCAGAGAACAGGCTGCATATGATTTTAATCCTCTAGAGAAAGGCTTTGGCGGTGGTTTTTGAGCCTCAAAAGGACGTTTTTCCCAGCACCCTTAAGCTTAAGTGGTGAATTCAGGGCTGGAATCTAGAAACTGAACAAAACAAACTTATATTGAAATTACGTAACCAATCCTGTGTCCTACCTGTTTTTTGGAGGGCGAGGATCGAAGTAGATTTAAAGCCGCGCGGGAGTACTTACGTACGTCCAGATCCGACCAAATCAGGTCAGACAGCAGCCAAACTCTTCATCATCATCATCCACGGCTCTTCTATATTACAATGATCTCTCGTGATAGTCATCTTTGTTTCTATTACTTGAATTAATCTTGTAATAGTCGTCTTTGTTTATTTCTAGAACTACCCACTATGGTAGACAATGTAGATAACGGCATTCACAATGTAGAATATCCCCTTGAATTAGTGGATGCTCATTGTCATCCAACAGATACTCCTAATACAATTGATTCCATTCAGTCTATGAAAGCAACCAAGTTAATATTAATGTCAACTAATTTAGAAGATATTGATCTAGTCGATTCGATTTCTACTTTATATTCAAATAAAGTTATTCCTGCGTTTGGATATCATCCATGGTTTAGTCATAAATTGTATATTAAATTGGATATATCTACATCGTCACCACCTTCAAAAGAGGATCATTACAGATCAGTATTGACTCCTGAACCAACCTCTGAATTCATTAAAAGTTTACCGGATCCACAACCTCTCGAAGATCATTTAGAAAAAATCCGTCGATTATTAAAAAAGCATCCAAACGGAATAGTAGGTGAATTGGGCTTGGATAGAGGATTTCGTTTACCAATTCCAAATCAAGAAAGCTCAGAACAAGGACGGAAAAGAGTTCTTAGTCCATATAGAGTAAATCTTTCACATCAAATAGAAATATTTGAAAAGTTGTTAGAAATAGCTGGTGAATTGAATCGACCAATTTCTATTCATGGTGTACAATGTCATAATACAGTGTTTAATTCGATATTGAAGATCCTAGGGGGAGGTGGACATGACAACAGCATCACTTCAAAGATTTGTCTCCATTCATATTCTGGATCACCTGAATACTTATTAACGAATTGGTTTAAATCGAAAGAATTAAAATCTCGAGTGTTTATTTCAGCATCGGTTCTCATAAATATAACATCGAGTGAAAAAGCCAGTAGATTACTAAAAAGTGTTCCATCAGATCGGATTTTATCTGAATCTGATTATCATGAAGCTGGAGATATGATGGATAAATGTATTTTAGATTCATTACAAAGAATATGTTTATATTATAATTGGGATATTAAAGAAGGATCCATTCAAGTTCGGCATAATTTTGATGAATTCATTGATTCTACACAATTCAGATGTCTGCCTCCAGTGGCTGGGAAGTAGGCCACGTAGCCCTAGACCCCTTAGCTCTCACTTCGCTTGAGAATCACCTCTGGACAATTAGATGCACACTTTTTGAATTAAACAAAAATACTGTAAATATGTATATATATATATTACTTAATTATCCCAACTGTCAATTCTCATCGTACCCTTGTCTTCAAGATTTACATGAAGTTTAAAAGCATCTCGGAGAATATGAGGTTCATGAAGAGACTTCTTCTTTTCCATTGCAAATTCTGCCCTATTGAGATATTCGTTAAGTATATCTTTATAAGCAGGATGAGCAGTCTTATTAACTATTTCACGAGATCTTTCACGTGGCGATAAACCTCTTAAATCAGCTAACCCTTGTTCAGTGACAATGATATCAAGATCATGTTCAGTATGATCAACATGGGAAGCAAATGGTACTACACAAGTCAAACCATATGGATCAGTCTTAGTTGGTCTAAATGAAGGAGTATGCATAATAGACAATTTGGCATTTCTTAAGAAATCTCCCGAGCCTCCAATACCATGAAGCATTCTTGATCCAGAAACATTAGTTGAATTAGCATGTCCATAAACATCGACTTCAACAGGAGTATTCATAGCTATAACACCTAATCTTCTAATTAATTCAGGATGATTGGAAATGGCTTGTGATCTAAGAAGTAATTGTTTAGAGAATTCATCCCAATTTTCAAAAAATCTCTTGAAACCAGCTGGTGTAAGTCTGATTGATGTAGCAGTAGCAAACTCAAGTTTACCAGATTCAAAAAAGTCAAGGAATGAATCTTGTAATACTTCTGTCCATACATTAAGTTTAGTAAAAGAAGCTTCGGCAAGACCTTCAACAACTGCATTGGCAATATTACCAATACCAGATTGTAATGGATGAAGATTTTCAGGCATACGACCTACTTTAACTTCATGTTGGAAGAATTCAACCAAATGGCTAGCAATGGATTTTGAAACTTCATCAGATGGTGTATTCTCAGGTACAGTATCAAGCTGTTGAGATTCAACAATGGCCAAAATCTTTTCTGGATCAATTGGTAGAGATGAAGTACCAAATCTTTGACTAACATTAGTTACTGGATAAGGAGTTCTATAAGGTGGAGATACTGGCATGTTAATATCATGTAGACCTTCAAAAGAAGGGAGAGCAGTATTCAATTCAATGATAACCTTTTCAGCAGTTGCGACCAATTCAGGAGTAGCACCAACAGAAGGACCAAGAATAATGCCACCATTTTCATCAATACCAGTTGCTTCAACAATAGCAATATCAAGGTTATTATTTTCTTTGAATCTAGTATAGAAACCGTAAGTAAGATCCTGTGGCCACATAGATAAATGTTTATCAAAGAACTGAGTTTTTCCAGCATTAATACTATTAGCAATTGGTTTCCCTACTTGATGAGGAGATCTTCTTAAAAGCATTCCTAATTCTGCCCAACGAGATTCAATATGAACATCAGCAGATGCTCCTACAAAGAGATTGAATCCGAATTTTCCTTGCAAATTATTATTTTCAACATGATCAGCAAGAGCAGTAGGAACTACTTTAGGACCACCTACCCCGGTGAAACCAGACCAACCGATGTATTGATTATGTTTGAAGTAAGGGACGAGTTCTTCAGGAGTTCTTAATTTGCTCAGCAAAGCTTTATTACGAATACGTGATTTGAGAATTGCGCTCATAGTGAAGATGACTGAAGATGACTGAAGTGTACGATTTGGTGATTTCAGCACAGCAATAAACTGGGTTACAGAAGAATTAAATAGTCACACTAATAATTTACTTGTGTAATGAACGGAACGGAATGGAATGATAATTGATATAATTTCTAACAATCGATTTTGATGAAATAAGATGGTTGTGATTCAAAAGTCCGATGGATAAAAAATTTAAGCGCTGAGGCGGAAATAACAAAGGGGGACTTTAGTCTATAGGAGGTTAGTACCTTTCCGTTCCTGAAATAAGATACTGATTAAAGTTTATGCGGAATTCGAAGCACAATTCCAAGTTTAAATCTAATTAACGGGAAGTCTAAAAGTA
Source organism: Sugiyamaella castrensis (assembly GCA_030583505.1). Lineage (NCBI taxonomy): Eukaryota > Fungi > Ascomycota > Dipodascomycetes > Dipodascales > Trichomonascaceae > Sugiyamaella > Sugiyamaella castrensis. Next base: position 46,753 of record JAJMIF010000101.1, read on the forward strand.
AAAAATATTCGAACAATAGACAAGAGGTTCAGTTCACAAGGTTACAGTAGAGTCCACAGAGAAAATGAGAAAATGTTAACAGCAGAACGTCCACAATCGAACAGTACACAGCTCTATCAAACAATAAATAAATAAAATTCTAAATGTCAATCTCGGGACAGATTACCGTTGTTATATAAAGTTCGTTTGGTAGTTCGGTTCATCGGTTCGTTGGGTTCGAGCCAGCTGGTTCTCTGGTTGCATGACGGGTAGCAGGCGGTGATGGTGGTTAATTAACAGAGAATAAAGCGTCACACCCGTCACACTAAACAAGACCGACCGACCGACCGAACGACCGAACGACCGCATCGGCTGCTAGTCCCATCCAAAACAATCTGCGCAGATTAGTTTATAACTGTTACCTGAAATTTCACTCGTTTAAGGTCTACTTGGGCGATCCATCCCTTTATTTTCCGATCGGATTTTTTACTGCAGCTTTAACTTCACGGCTTTTCTTTTTTTGGTCCACCATTCATTAAAGTCATAGAGGTCGGGTTTAGTCGGTTATATCGGCAAAACTCCAGTTTGACAGTTTCTTAGGGTCTTTTAGAAGTAATCAAAGTATGAAATCGTTGATTATCAAAATAATTAATTAATATTAATAAGTCGGTAGGTTTGAAGCAGATTTTTTTAGATTTTTTTAGATTTATGATGGATATTAATGTTTAATTGAGTTTGTGTTCTGAATTGATGGTTGGGTGAAAACTTGCTGTCAGCCGCCGCTCGTCCGATAATATTCCGATTGTTGGGTAGTAATGTTTTTTTTGACCAATCATGACCATCCGTATATTCTTCAAAGAGAATTTTTTTCACCGTACTAAGATAAAAATCAAAAAAAAAAAAAAAAAAACTGACTGACTGACGGACTGACGTAATTGTTTAATCCATCTGTCCGAGTACTTTACATGTCAAATTAATCTTGACGTGAGGATCAACAACCTAAAATATACACAACCTTCATTAACGGCGGACCGGATTTATCTAATTAGGGGTTGACGATGCATTTTAACTTTAAAATTGTCAACTCTGTCGGCGCCGTCCGGGAAAATGGAGAATTGCAGGGGAGGCAGCCGTCAACCTTTATCGATTACGCCTACGTTGGTTGGACCCCTGTCAACCGGCAGACTCTCACCAAAAAAACCCTGTCAGCTCGAACTGCCTCACGGCGATTGGAGCATAGCCCAGAACCCTTACTCCTTACTCTAGCTACGCTTGAGAATTAAATACTTAGTAGCCCCGGCCCCTACTGGGGCGACCATTCTTGCGATCATGGAATTACAAATGGAACTATCTCGACCGCAGTTCTTGATCATATTGACTACATTCTCGAGCGAAGCGAAAGTTTGGTATCTGGGCTAACACTGAGATTGTTATCCCTAAAATAATTTTAGAGATGGTTCACCAATGCAGCCGAGACCTCATGGCTCGCGCCTCTCGAGGCCAAAATCTTGTTACAGAACATTCTGACTGCTGCGGTCTGGAGTCTCGTTCTGAGGGATAGCTGCTCTTGACACCTTACCGATGGTATCTAATTAAGTCAAAATAATCTACGGTCTATCCCCTGTTTTGCATTATTTTTCCTGTTTATCTTGGATTAATATCGACTACTTTAGTTGGGAACTTGGGAGTAATTACCCCCTGGAAAAAAGACCAGGAGCAATTTTCCTTCGAAATTTCCCGAGTGGTGAAAGAAATGATATCCACATATGCGGGGGTCGTGGTGATTCAGTACCTGCGTGATATTGCACGGTGTCCCTCTCTGATCATTTATGGGAAACGGACGGAGGTTGTTCCCACTGGTCTGTGTAACGTCGAATGCAATTTCGTTCTCTCCGGAAGGACTGTCGGCCTTTGCCCCAGACTTTTCTCTTCGCTTCATAGTGAACGCTCCGATTAAGTGAATGTTCGGCAAACCTGGTAAGTAACTTGCAGATCTATCTTATCAGATTTGCTTGCTTTAAGGATGATGGATGAATTATATTTTATAAGAAGTTATATATAAACCCAATATTCGATTTATTAATTCATTTATTGGTTACTCAATTTTATAATGGGCTCAGATGATTTGAGATAAAAAAACTGCACCGAATAGACTCCTTGACTCCCATCAAGAGAGGCGTCCGCACCTGCGGTACATTTAATGACAAGAATGTAGTAACAAATGTCAAGGTAACAAGCTGCATATAAGATATTACTCAATGATTTTAACTTTAGAGTTATATCAAATAAAATGATATGAATTTCTTTATCAGATATTTTCCTTGATTGGCCTGTTGACCACCGGCTTCGTTATCAGATATATTCCTTGATTGGCCTGTTGACCACCGGCTTCGTTATCAGATATCTTCCTTGATTGCCCTGTTGACCACCGGCTTCGTTATCAGATATATTCCTTGATTGGCCTGTTGACCACCGGCTTCGTTATCAGATATCTTCCTTGATTGCCCTGTTGACCACCGGCTTCGTTATCAGATATCTTCCTTGATCGCCCTGTTGACCGCCGGCTTCGTTATCCTAATGTGGTGTACGGTACATATACTTGCATAAATTAACTTAACGGTTAACGGTCACTCCTGGACCACCCACTCTCACTGTCTCACTATATTATAAAGAGTTAAAGTTAATCGCTCAATACACTTAGATGATAGATGTAGATCTTATCACGCCTTCACAACTTAACGAGTCTCAGTTCTGGGCAGACATGATTGATTACAAGGGGGCTACGATCTTAATCTCAAGCAAATCGATACATGGGGTCTGGCTTGGAAAACCAGGAAAATAGCGACGGAATCAACCTACTCCGAAGACTGCGGAATTTTCTTGGTTTATATTTAACTTCAGACTAACGGATTAATAACTGTAATCGTAAGTTAAAGTTATTTGTTACATGACTGAGCCGCTTGTGATTCTAGAAATGGTCATCCATCCGGAAGTATTTATAGTAATATGTTTGTATGTATAAGTTTAACTGGTTATATGTAAGTGAGCTATATAAGTGAGCCGGGCCATGATCAGCGGCTATAGTGCAATAGCCTGTGTATTTTGAAATAATTCAATTCAATTCCAACGGTAATAAATATAATAACCTGCATGTTTTGAAATGGAATGCACTTAAATGTATATGTTATATAAGCAAATATATTCCTTTAATTGTTCTTTACCGGATACATGCCTTCTACAGTTCACTTGAAGCTCTGAACTGTCGTCTTCTTGTTTTCATCTTGTTCATATAACCAATTATATTAGTAATAGGAGGGGAATATTAATTATTTTACTCATTTTTATTATTTTGGATTTTGGATTATTAAATCCAATATTGGTGTTCTTCTGGTTTTTCTATACAAGAAGGAATTTGTTAGAGTGGAAGGCGTTAGTTGATTGGTTCATCACGCAACAAAAAATTGGTTTTGTTAAATCAATATCATATATCATCAGGTCTCAATATCAATAGACAAAAGAGACTGAAAGGAAACATCTATTATAGAAGAAATAAATTTCGGAGTATACTTGGTTGCTATTTGATAGGGGCAGATTAGAACAGAAACAGGTCATATTAGAACGGGTCAGATCTCAGCAGATCAGATCACAACAGATCAAATCACAACAGATCAAATCACAACAGATCAAATCACAACAGACCAAATCACAACAGATCAAATCACATCAAATCAAATCAAATCAAATCAAATAATATTATTTATTCATATTTATCTTAGATACAATTTTGATCAACTCATCACATCATGGCATCCCCTGAGAGAGCTCGTAAAATTGCGATTGTTGGTGCAAGTGCTGTTGGGAAATCTACTGTAACTGTACAATTTGTTGAAAAACATTTTGTAGAATCTTATTATCCAACTATTGAAAATCAATTCTCTAAACCTATTATTCATAAAGGTATTGAATATACTACTGAAATTATTGATACTGCTGGTCAAGATGAATTCAGTATTATGAGTCAAAAATTATTAATTGGAATTCATGGTTATATGTTGGTTTACTCGGTTACTTCAAGATCTTCTTTTGATATGATTCCTATTATTCGTGATAAAATTCTGAATGCTACTGGTACAGATTCTTTACCTATGGTTATTGTTGGTAATAAAAGTGATATAGTTGATAGTTATCGTCAAGTTTCTTCTCAAGAAGGTCAGGAATTAGCTCAATCTCTTAATATTCCTTTTGTAGAAACTTCAGCAAAGACAAATTCGAATGTTGATAAAGCTTTTGAAACTCTTATTGCTGAAATTGAGCATACGACTCCTACTGATGATAATAAGAGTAAGTGTGTTATTTGTTAAACAGGGCCATATGGCGGTTATTTATTGTTACTATAATAATCATAATCTAAGTTAATATAAGAGTAACTGAATTCTGACTTCGGTGGGGACCTCTACCGGACCTCTACCCTCAGGGATCTGTGGTTCTGGTGGAGACCCGTGACATTTAGAAACGGGAACCTGCCATTTCTGGGGCTATGCTCCAACAGCTGTAGGCAGGTCTTCGTGGATAAGACAAGATTGGACGAGTACTAAATGATAAATATAAGATAAACTTGTTGTTAACGATAGACCAGCTGATACTACAATCAGTAGCTAGGCAATATTGCCGCAATATTACAATAAGTTATCACAATATGGGGATAACGTTTTTTTTTTTTAACGTTTTTTTTTAACGCAGGGGGCAATTGTCAGACAGCTTGTGAGGCGCGGTGAGAGAGGTTCTGGTGAGCAGACGCAATATTAGAACTGAGGGAAGCAGTCAAGGCCAGTCGGCTTAGATTTTCGAGCGAAGCGAAAGCGAACGCCTGGGGCTTTCACCCAGTCACTGGACGCATGGACGCATGCCCTCATGACTCGCCCAGAAAGTGGATTATTCGCGGCTTACGCGGCTCACACGTTATTCGTGCGGCGCCGTTTGGGGTGGCAGTCGCTGAATCAACAACATTAAGCGCGCGGGACCTCAACTTTTTGTTATTTATTTAATTCCGTTTAAAGTGATATCAGAATTGTTGGTGGCGGCTACATACGTTGTTATCTACAGAACTGATGGAGTTAACAACGTTTAAATTTATTTAGACCATCTCTAGTTATGATGACTATATCTGGTGGAGGACGACATGTATCAGAGGGAATTGGAACAGACGTAGAAGTGAAAGTAGGAGTAGAAGTAGAAGAAAAAGAAAAAGCACGAGGAAGATTAATAAGTCCATTAGCAGTTTTTTGTCGAATATGCGGTAGTAATCATGATGGTACTGTTGTTTCCGGACGTGGACGTAGTCGCTATAGGAAGAGGTTCTATTGTCCTTCATGTAGTTCAGTTTCAACTATGGATGTTCAAATAAAATTGATTCAAGTACAATCAGAAATTGCGTTGTTGCGAAAAGAGATCGATTCATTAATAGATCAGAATATCAGTTATGAAACAGTTGAGGATATAAGGAATTCAGATGATTCGGGAAAGAATCAACAGCAGGTCAATAGCAATAATAAAGCTTGGAATGAAATTATGACTACTCAGATCAAATTATTGACAAATCGTCTCACTCTGGTTAATGAATCAATTGGAATGACTCAAAAGACAAATAACGACTCAGAACAGAAAATCAAAGAAGTCAGGGATAGAAATAAAGTACGAAAGGATTATTTAGAGATATTAAATCATCAAGTCGAAAATGATCATGATATACGAAAATCCACCCTCAACAGAGAAATTTGTGAATATCAAACTAAATATCAGGAAGCAATTAATTCAATAAGAAATCTTCGGATTGAGTATTGTGAAGATGTTTATGGATTGCTTGGAATTCGCAAAGTAAGACGTAAACGGGATCGATTAGTAAGATCGGATCGTAGTAATTTAGAAACAACAGTAGACAGGAAAAAGGCTCGAGTTAAACGAATTGATTTACTACCGAAGAAGCCAAAGGACAGTAGTGATGATATGGTTGACGTATATTCGTTTGTTAGACAATATGATATCTTGATAGGATTCAATGTAATACCAGATTTGTCGATCCTAGCTCATTTCTCTCATATCATGGTTAACAGTTCTTTGGAAAGAGTATCATATTTTTGTATGCTCCTATCTTATTACCTTGATATTCGATTACCCTATGAAATCTCGTTACCTCGGAGACCGAATCTGCGGGTACTTATATCTCGTCCTGATTACTCAAAGGCAAAACGATCTAATTTGATTAATAATCGGAACCAGACGAATCAGTCTTCTAGTAGTCGTATCATGCTTCCTCTTTATGTTGATAAACCGATTCTTTCTTTTGCTAAGGATAAGCCTGATGAATTTGAAAAATATGCAGAGGCATTAGCGATGTTGGCGCTTTGCCTGGCAGTTATAGCACATCATAAAGGGATATATTTGAAAGGACCTGAAGAAATTGTTCAAATAAACAAGACGGTGGCCCGAATTTGTAATTTTAATATAGAGTTGGAATCGGCGGCGGAAGCGGCAGATGTTGGGACTATGACGACGACGACGACGACGACAACCTCACCAGCTACAATTATATCAACAGCACCAACATCAACAGCAGGAGGTAGTGGTAGCCAATTATCGGCCAAATCAGATATAGACACTCATGGGGATTCTTCTGCATCTCTCTCTACAATCAAGACGACACACGTTCAATTTTTTTTTGAACCTGATCTAATATTAGTTAGGGATTATATCATCAATCAAATGTCCTTAGAAATTAATGGCGGTTCAGCTGAATGGGAATTACTTGATGAGGTAAGAGAAGATAATATGGCCAATGAACCCAAGAAGAATTGAAATTGACCGGAGATTGAATCGCCCGATCCAATCAAAAACCCTATTTATCTATATATATATTTATACGAAAATTGAACATTTTCCTTTGCGGGGAGTGACAGACAGCTGAAAGCGCCTATTTATCCCATCCTCCTTAAGCTGAACAATGAAAGCAAATATATAATATGATTTTTGCATTTTCCTAATAAATACTACCTTCATAATAATTGCCTAAATATCTAAATTTAAGGGAAAACGTTTTCGGCTTGTCTTAACCGTTTGATTGATCGAAATACGCCGCACGGCTGCGTAACTAGCAGTCTAGCAAAGTATCCGAGGAGATTAACTACCGAAGACAATCAATAACGATTTCCAGATATCAATCGAGATTGTTCATTTACTCAAAGACCCGACTGTTGCCAGTCGGGTCTCAGTGTTCTGCATGTATATTCTAATGATGTTTTCTATCATGTTTACTCAATTTTCTGTGATCTTGTGATCTTGTGATCTTGATTATATTTATATATATTTTATTTCGTAGTTTAAGAAGGTACACTAATTGAGCGCACTCGGAGCATAGATACATCCCTAATATATCATTTCGTCAGTTTATATTTTCTTATGATTCGTTTATTTCTTTTCTTCTTATTATATACATCTAACTTTGAATTTATCTTTAGTAGATTCTTTAAGTTACTTCATAATATCTTTGATTGCATCAACCGCTATTGATATGCTCTCTAACAAGGTACTGTAGCCCGTATTCCTGGCTTTTCTTTTAGCTAAAAAGCACATCCACTCAATATCAAAAACTACCATTTATAAGATCCTCAAGGATAAATGCTTCTATCGGGGCAGTCGTTGCGTGTAGCTAGCTATAGCTAGCTAGCTGAAATGGGTTACCCTGTTTGAACTGCACGCCCTTCGCGGACTCCTTAACAACCAGAGTCCTTACGAACCAACCCTCTATCTGAGTCCTTCTTCAGAGACTAATTTGATTCTCAATCAGCTGAATAGTAGACCAGGGCAATAGGTAACAAAATGGCTCTTAAGACCGAGTCTCATTTCAGTGATAAGGAGCTCTGTAAGTGATTAATTGAGAGTTGTGGTGTGAATGATTGTGGACAATGAGTGTCATGAATAGGAGGATGGAGAAATGGAGGATGGAGAAATGGATGATGGAGTAATGGATGATAGAGTAATGGATGATGGACTAATGGAGGATGGAGAAGTGGAGGATGGAGAAGTGGAGGATGCAGAAATGGAGGATGCAGAAATGGAGGATGGAGAAATGGAGGATGCAGAAGTGGAGGATGCAGAAATGGATGATGGAGTAATGGAGGATGGAGAAATGGATGATGGAGTAATGGAGGATGGAGAAGTGGGGTATGGAGAAGTGGAGGATGCAGAAATGGAGGATGCAGAAATGGAGGATGCAGAAATGGAGGATGCAGAAATGGAGGATGGAGTAATGGAGAACCAATTGTCTGCCTCTTAACGGCAGACTTGCGAAGAGGAAAGGAGACGGATGTCAGCTGTATATCCCCTGTTGTGTATATTCAATTCTAACAATTAGTTGAGCTTAATAAACGAGCAGTCACTCAAGATTTCAGAATTACTCCTCGTATTACTTATAATACAGTCGCAGGTGTTAATGGTCCTTTGGTTATTTTAGAAAATGTCAAATATCCTAGGTTTAATGAAATCGTTAATTTGACATTACCAGATGGTTCATCAAGAGCTGGTCAAGTTCTTGAAGTTAGAGGAGATCGTGCTATTGTTCAGGTATTTGAAGGAACTTCAGGAATTGATGTTAAAAAAACAAAAGTTGAATTCACTGGACAAAATTTAAAGATTGCTGTTTCTGAAGATGTCCTTGGTAGAGTTTTTGATGGTTCAGGTAGAGCTATTGATAATGGACCTAAAGTTTTAGCTGAGGATTTTCTGGATATTAATGGATCTCCAATTAATCCATTTAGTCGAATTTATCCAGAAGAAATGATCTCCACTGGTATTTCTGCTATTGATACTATGAATTCTATTGCTCGTGGACAGAAAATCCCTATTTTTAGTGCTTCTGGTTTACCTCATAATGAAATCGCTGCACAAATTTGTCGTCAAGCTTCATTAGTTCGTCCAACTAAAGATGTTCATGATGGTCATGAAGATAATTTCTCAATTGTATTTGCTGCAATGGGTGTTAACTTGGAAACTTCTCGATTTTTTAAACAAGATTTCGAAGAAAATGGATCTTTGGAACGAGTTTCATTATTTTTGAATTTAGCTAATGATCCTACCATTGAACGTATTATTACTCCTCGATTGGCCCTTACAACTGCTGAATATTTAGCTTATCAGACTGAGCGACATGTGTTAACTATTTTAACTGATATGTCTTCTTATGCTGATGCATTACGTGAAGTTTCTGCTGCTCGTGAAGAAGTTCCTGGTCGTCGTGGTTATCCCGGTTATATGTATACTGATTTAGCAACAATTTATGAAAGAGCTGGTCGTGTTGAAGGTCGTAATGGATCAATCACTCAAATCCCTATTTTGACAATGCCTAATGATGATATCACTCATCCTATTCCTGATTTGACTGGATATATTACTGAAGGTCAAATTTCTATTGATCGTCAATTGCATAATAGAGGTATTTATCCTCCAATTAATGTCTTACCTTCATTATCTCGTTTGATGAAGGCTGCTATTGGTGAAGGAATGACACGAAAGGATCATGGTGATGTTTCAAATCAGCTTTACGCTAAATATGCTATTGGTAGAGATGCTGCTGCTATGAAAGCAGTTGTAGGTGAAGAAGCTCTTTCTACTGAAGATAAACTTTCTTTGGAATTCCTTGAGAAATTTGAGAAAACTTTTATTGCTCAAGGTAATTATGAAAATCGTACTATTTTTGAATCTCTTGATCAAGCATGGTCTCTTCTTAGAATTTACCCCAAGGAACTTCTCAATCGTATATCTCCCAAGATTCTTGATGAATTTTATGATCGTTCTTCTAAGAATACAAGGGATACTGGTGATGAAGAAGATGAATCTAATCTTATTGACACTTAAGTGGATAACAATAACCGTATATATATATATAAATTAATATAAAGGGTAAATTACAATATCATTTGCCTCCGGCGGCTGGGGCGTTGCCCCAGACCCCTAGCTCTCGCTACGCTCGAGTCAAAACTCAACGGGTCAGAACATCCATAAAGTACTATGCTTCCCGGCAGCAAATACGTGCGATGACGAAGGAGTCTGTGCAATAGAAGTAATAGATTCTTCACCACCTGTTAAATAAATAATTGGAGCAGAAGAAATATCCGTCCTATCAGAAGATAAATCAAATTTAACTCCATCACTGTCTCCAACTGATGAAACAATCACACTATCTTGGGAAACAGAAAGTGTAGCAATCTCAGAAGAAGAGGATAATTGTACAGATGATATCGAACTCTGTTGTCGGATGTCCCACACATTGATTTGACCATTTTTATTACCAGATATAAGGTAATATTCACCATGAGGTTCTATTACCGTGGTGTTTCTGACAGGGATATTTAAAGATGGTGATTCATTAGATCTGAAATCCCATGTTGTTATTTTTGAATCAGCTGCAATTGATACTATTTTGTCATTTACTCCAAACATCAGATCATTAGTATCTTCAGAAGGGGGTTTCTCATTATTACTTTGACTTAAAATACTTAATGACCTAACAGGAGAATTCACATTGAAATTTGAAATCTCTTTTCCTGATCCACATTCCCATAATTTAACAGTACCATCTTCAGAGCCAGAAACTATATTTCGTCCTCTATCTATTATTCCTAAATCAACAATTTGATTTTTATGACCAGTTAATATTCTTGGATTGGATCCATCAATGATGTTCCAAATTTTGATTTGAAAATCACTTCCGGTAGAAACGGCAGCTTGACTAGACGGCAGGAATTTCGCTTTGGTCGTATGTAACAAATGACCTTTAAGACTACGAACAACAGTACCTGCCTCATTGAATAAAGAAATAATATCCAAACCACCTTTAGCTGTACCAGCAATCAAAAGTTCCCCATTAGGTGAAATGTCTATAGTGGTTATATCAGGAGGTAAAGAAGAAGAAGAAGAAGAAGCTAATGATAGAGCATGATCAGTATATTTTGTAAGATATCTTGTAGGAACTTGTACTTGAGCAGTAGTAAATGCTGGAATGGTGGTTTCATCTTCTAATGTCACACTAAAAAGTCCTTTTCGAGTATTATTCATTGAAACATCAATTGCGCCTATTGTTGATCTCATTTCTAACGAATTATTGACCTTGTAAACTTCAATCTCATTGGTGACATCATCCCAAGATGCCCAAAATGAATCATGAGCTTCTTTTCCAGTATCTACATCGGATATAACATCTAAAGCCGAACCTTGTAAGGCGACTCTTGGTATTTTTAATTGTGACATTATATATACATCAAGAAACTGATGGGTGGAATCCGGTGAATGTGAGAAGGTGAAATGTGGGGGGAGGTGGTGAAGTTAAACCGGTAAATGCAAAAATCCTTTTATAGAATAACTGTTAAAAGTGTCATTTATCCATTTCCATTTCCAGTGCCATGAAGCAAATGCTTGGGTCACCAAAGGTTCAGGAGTAGCTAGCTTGCAGGAACCATGTAGAATAGAGATCATCATGTAGAATTATGTAATACGGCCCAACAGTCCGGCAGATCAGTCCGGCAGAGGTTAGCTCACAGTAGCTCTGCTTAGTCGTGGCCAGGATTCCTAGGTACCAATTTATTATTAGTGACATTTATCCGGCGGTTGGGGAGTAGTCCCGGGCGCCTCGCTTCACTCAAGGTTAGGACTGTGAATTAAAAATTCTTATTCGAGTTAAGCAAAAATTTAAACTAACTTACAGCCATAGCAATACGGTCTTAACCTCGAGCGAAGCGAGCCATAGTGTCTGGGGCAGAGGCAAAATATTGGATCCGAAATGAAAGGGAAGGATAGAAGTTTAATAGGGTATGATACCTAATACAATTCAAAGACGCTAGATAACAAGATTAGATACAAAAGATAAAAATAGAATAATAAAAATATTACATATGAGATAAAAATACTGATAAAAGTACTGATAAAATTGTTGTTAGTTGAAGAGGAGAGAGGAGAGAGAAGAGAGAAGAGAGAAGAGAGAAGAGAGGAGAGAGAAGAGAGAAGAGAGGAGAGAGGAGAGAGGAGAGAGGAGAGAGGAGAGAGGAGAGACAACAGAGAAGAGGGAAAAAAAAATAAACTATAATAGAATAGGAATTTATGTACCGGGACCCACACGCTGTTTCAGCTGCGGAGTTGCCGGCGTAATATTCACATTAAGTTAATATTAACGTTTGAACCACCGACGAGCTTAAGCAAAGCGGGTCGTCACTTGTTAATTATGACTCTAATGCTGTGATTGACAATTTGACACACGAAGTGATAGTTGATAAAATAGATTTGGTCCCGGCGGATGACCTCGGATTCTAATGGCTACTAGATTTTGGTAACTGACAGCGTCTAGGGCGGGCAGTGTAAGTAAAGATGCGCCAAGGCTAAGAATCTATACGGCAAGTCTGCTATGACAACCGCTTATTGTTTGTAACTGGTGTAGATTAACTTAATATATATATAATACTAATGCTGTACTACTCTTATAGCGAGTTACCGCAACCCCGACAGTGTTTTTTTGTATGTTGGTTACCACCGTAATAGGAAACTAGAATGGGGAGTCAGAGGTGTAGTCAGATGAAAGACCGGCCGATTCTGCGCAACAATCACTAGCTTCGATCGATCATCAAACCAAACGGCTGTAACAATTTTACAACGAACTAATATAAGGGGGACGAAGATCTCTATTTCGTTTGTTATTTCGTTTGTTATTTCGTTTGTTATTTCGTTTGTTGCTTCGTCAGATCATTAGATCATTTCATCAGTTCATTTCGTCAGTTCATCTCATCAGTTCATTTCGTCAGTTGTTCAGTTGTTCAGTTGTTCAGTTGTTCAGTTGTTCAGTTGTTCAGTTGTTCAGTTGTTAGTTCACTTTATCAGTTGATTTCACTTCAGCTTGTCAATTTTGCTATTGGTGTGGTTATTTTTCTTTTCTTCTATTATTAGTATTCTGAATTATACTAGTTGTTACGTTTGGCGACAAGATATTTTTAAAAGACATATACGATTATAATTAGGTGATTATATCGGGTGATAATAATCGTATAAGACAAAGCACGAACTTAGCTGTGTCGTGGTAGTACTTAAGTGATAGTAGTTGAAATTAGTACTTGAGGTCCGTTGTACTTAATAGTACTTAAACCAGTTGAAATTAGTACTTGAGGTCTGTTGTACTTAATACTACTTAAACCGGTACTTAAACCAATACTAAGTTAGTACTCGAGGTCTGTTGCAGTACTTGAAATTAGTACTTGATTACACATCGGTGCTTTGGTGTTAGTTGTTTTGCCTGGATCTTAAGACCACTTCAACACCTCATTATACCAGGATTCGTTCTGTTCCCAGGCAAAATGGTCTCAATCTCTTATAAGTTGTTATCTTCAAAATATGAATCCTTAGCATCAAAAGTTCAACTAAATAAAAATTTCAATTATGTCACCTCGAAATTACCGCCTATAAAAGAAGTGCCTGTAATCGCTCGTAGTTTGGCTACAAAAGGTAGATTATTATATCTCACAATAGCGGCAATAGTAACTTGGTCTTTATTAACTTCTATTTCATCCGGTCAAGCTCATAGTTCTAAATTTCATTGCTTTGGCCCGGCAATGTCTCCTTTTGAAATGGATATAAATACTTATTCCGATTGGCATAGAAATTCTCCAACTCCTGTTGTGTTTAATACTCATAAACCTGTACTTTTAACAAATTCAACAATTCAACTTCATAATATGAATTCTGTACTATCTACTAAAGATGCTGTATCAAATAAGGAAAGAGTAGTTATTCTGACTCCTTTGAGAGATGCTTCTCGTTATTTAAATAAATATTTCGAATTATTAATGGCTTTATCATATCCTCATGAATTAATTGATTTGGGTTTTTTGGTATCTGATACTTCGGATGAAACTTTATCTATTTTATCTAATGAATTACATAACATTGAATCAGGTCCAAATCCTTTCCGTAATGTGGAAATCTTTCAGAAGGATTTTGGGTTTAATCAAATGGATAATTTAGATGTTCAAGAAAGACATAAATTTGAATATCAAGCTCCAAGAAGAAAAGCTATGGCTCGGGCTAGAAATTATTTATTAGCTTCTGCATTAAAGCCCGATCATTCTTGGGTTATGTGGCGAGATGTTGATATTGTTGAAAATGCTAATTCAATAATTGAAGATATGATTAGACATGATACTGATGTACTTGTTCCTAATATTTGGTTTCATCGTTATGTTGATGGTAAAGATATTGAAGGGAGATTTGATTATAATTCATGGGTTGAATCTGAAAAAGGTCTTGCATTGGCTGCTAGTTTAAGTAAAGATGATGTAATTGTTGAAGGTTATAAACAATTCGATACAGGTCGTAATTATATGGCTAGAATGGGTGATTGGCGTTATGATAATAATGAAGAAATTGAACTTGATGGTGTAGGAGGTGTTAATATTATGGTTAAAGCTGATGTTCATCGATCTGGTATTAATTTCCCTTCATATCCATTTGAAAATCAAGTTGAAACTGAAGGTTTTGCTAAGATGGCCAAACGAGCTGGTTATCGTGTTGTTGGTTTACCCAATTATGTTGTTTGGCATATTGATACTGATGAGAAATCGGATCATTGATTAGTTTGTGATAAGTGTAGATGAGATGTAGAAATAGTATATTAATGACTTTTAATCGGAACTGAGATTCACGGATCTTATTGACAATGGCACGTTATTTTCGAACGAAGCGGGACTAAGTTGACATTTAACTCGGGCCGATTAGACCCAAACATGGCATATCTAGAAAGTAAATTCAAACGCGACAATATGTTCTCATGAATATCAACCTTTATCCATTGACCACATCAAATAGCTTTAGCAACTCTGAATCTGCGGAAATAGCCCATTGCTGAGTGAACCATCAGATCCTGGTGCAGCATGCAGGCCGGTTTGGCCATAACCCTCAGAAACCGCCGTTCTTCATGAACGACTGATACGCCTCAATTCTCATTTCTGTATCATTTCTTCTTCCCATAAAGCCCTCTGACGGACAAACCATTCAGGTAAAACATCATCCGGCGGAGTATGTAACACTATCTGACTCTTACTATTACTACCTCCTCCCCCCAATACGCTAGTAGTATCAGTTACTGTTGCTGATCCCGTAGTTAATGACAATGATTGTCTACAATACTGCTGCTTTTCAATACTTTTCCTTCGTTTGGCTGCTTCATCATGTGAAATACATTTGACATCAACTAACTCAAGGAAAATCTCTGTCATGTAATGGGCTTTATTTCCAGCATATACTCTATATTCAGCCACTATCGAGGAATAAGTCCATCGCTGAATATGACGAAGAATTCCTACAAATGCATTTGTTGCATCCATTATAAGGATTGGATGATTACGTTTATCAAGTGTATAAATAAGACTATCTTGAAGAATCTCTTTGCCAAGTAATCTCCAATCTGAAACTGGTCTCCAAGGTTGAATGCCTAAATGTACCATTTCAATAGCATTTTCTACTGCAAAATTCCTTAACAATTTCGACGGTTTATCAGGATTCAATGAAATTATTACTTCAAGAGCTAATGTTGAAATGAATTGTAAGTTCACTAAATTAATAGATGAACATCGATAGATGCCATCTTCGACACAACCAAATGATTCCGGTGGAGTCAGCATAGTAAATTGTTAAAACCAAATCGAACCATGCTCAAAAAACCAATCGAACCTGATGAAAGCTAGGTAGGTGTACGGTTTACTGTGTACTGTAATTCGGTATCGTCCCTAACTGCTGGCTATGGCCATTCTAGTGAAGCACAAAACGTGTGAGTTATAGGATAATCCGGGTAACAGAACTAATATATGGGTTAGGGAGTAAATTGTCTGTCCCGTTGGCGGCGTCCCCACAAACCGGAGGCCGGACGATATTTAGACCAGACCAATTCATTGGCCAGTAGCTAAATCAGAAAATCTAGATCAAAAACCAGGCTGGAGATCGATAAGAGAGAGAGATATAAGCTGACCTTGTACAGTTAGATTAATACACTACCGTCATTTACTACTACTAGCGTTTGAGATATTAACAAGTAACCTATAACCTTTCTTCAATAATATGTATTAAATTCTATACCTTAACGTTAACGTTAACATACAAGTACCACCGTCGCGGTAACTCACATGCACGAACCCTGCGTCGACCCTGCGTCGACCCTGCGTCAATAATCAAATGGTTCATTTTAACAATTCCCTGAATATATTATAATTAATAGCTAACTAATAAAAAGAATGACAAACAAAAATACTAGAACAAACAAGCATTTAAGAGACATGATGGTAACAAAATTTAGATAAAATATAAAATCAAATGCTTCAGTAAACCATAATAATAAAAAATAATAAAAGAGCTGATATAAGATCATAGTAAAGTGATTCGAGGTCCTGTAATCAGCAGCTTGGACTGACCTTTATCCGGTTCAGTTCTTCTTGTCTTTCTCCTTCTAAATGCTTACTATATATTTTCTACTTCTGCTATTATCGTTACTTGTAATTACTTCTACTATATCTTCTTCGCTTCTAGAAATATCCTCATCCATGTCCATACCTACAGAGCTTTTCTTCGGACGGACCTTCTACCACAGGAAACCTTTTAAGATACCCCGGATCAAAAGGAGAAGTTCCAGTTTTTTCAAACCCAGACAATATATTTTGCTTTGCTAAGGCACTCTCGCGCGAACTGATCAACATTTGAATTAATTCTTCCAACTGCATCCGACTCTTATGAGTCTGAAACTGAAGTTTCCATGAAGTATGTGGTGGCACTCATAATGCAAGGATATTGTTCTCTCAGTATTGAGCGAATTCCAACGTAGAATGACCTGCATAAAAATCAAAAATAAGAAGTCTTGACTTCATGACGACGAGTGATCGGGTTGAAGTGTTTTGTGAGAAACTCAAATGCGATATAGTCATAGGACGAGACACTAAAGAACTGTGCCAACGTACAGGCTGGTCGGTACTCTAGATTTACGAAGGGCATAATTACAGTTGGTCCTAATACATTCAACAACTGTAATCCAATCTTGATGAGGAGGATATAATTTGGAAACGGGATCACTACCATCCTCACTAGCCGGGCAAATGCTAATAGTTTCTTTGGGGGTAGAGCTACTGCCCAGATTGAAACATGTTTTGCCAAAGTTATAGATTAGATCAGAGTCAACTGTAGCTATCAGGTCTTTAAAATAAGGTTTGCAGTTTCTCTGGTGTATCCATCAACTAACAAATGATTTGAGATTATCAGATATTTCATCGCTATGTCGTTTGAGCCATTCACGGTATTTTAAGGTGGTGCGATTCCTTCCTGCTCGACATTGGATATATAACAAGCTTTCTTGTACGATTCATTTACTGTGGGTGGGTATAGATCCTTCCTTGCTTGAATAAACATTTAAGTAGCATTTTATCTTCATCTGATGTCAATCTAGATTGTTTCACTATAAATTCTTTTCCAATTTTAGTTTTTTTTTTCTGATAAGAACTTTTTCTATGGTCGACTGGTCTATCCCAAACTTCTTTTAGAACTTTCCCCATTCAATATATCCTGTTTTCTCTAACATCATCCTCGCTAATGCCACTGCTTCCATAATAGACCACTCTTCAAGAGGTTTGGATCCCCTTCGTGCTGGTGGCATTGTAGTTGAAAGTGATACCTTTAAGTCAGATCGATCCAAAAATTCACTGGTGTTGAGAGTAGTGCATCTCGTAGTAGTATTATTTCACTCACTTGCCAATGATATCTTCTTAAAGACGAAATAGATTACATTCGTCTGACTAAGTGAACTTAACTTCAAGGGTTTGCAAAGCAATGTTATTGTGCGTTATCTGAACCGCCCCGTAGCGATGTGTATCTGGCGTAATTTTCGCGATTTAACGGTTCGGATGGCTGTCACGCTTTCTGTTAACCGGTGGCGATCTTCTATTCGACTAAACTTCGGCAACTGAAGCTAGTTTTAGTTCACGAGCTGGATATGAAGGGCCGCTTATTACCTGTCAAATGTAAGCAGTAAGTGGGGCAAAATATGCCAAAGATAGGTGACTCAAGTCGCTCCCCAACGGCTAGGGACTACTCCTCCGACTCAGATTTTTGTTAAGAACGATAGCCGCCTACCCCAGGGAGACTGTACGTGCCTCGGCAGGATGGTGACTATTAAATCAAGGGAACAAACTGATTTAGTCAAGTCACCCACAACTTCGTGTAGCTACGAGTTTTGAGATTTAGCTAGCTGGAGCTACAGAATGTAACTAGTAACATGATACTAGAAGTGTCCATGACCGGTCATTTACCTAATTGATGACTTGAGTATAAAAGTAACTTCAGTTCCCTTCTAAATCCTATTCTGTTTTTCCTCCCTTGCGCCCAAATGGTCTTTACAAGTAAGTAGAGTGAGAATTGAATTTAGTGTGGATCGAGATCAACAATTAATATTTATTAGAATTACTGGCTCGGAGGGAAGACAAGCCGAATAGATGAGATGATGAGTCGTTGATGACTCTGTCAATGGAAATCGATGACGATCGGGAGCGCTTACGCTCTGGTTAGTTGGTCTAGCAAAGCAAATAGACGACGAATCTCGAGTGAAGCGGGAACTAGGCGTCCGAGGCTATGCCCTAGCCGCCGGAGGCAGAGGACGACGACTGTTGACTGTCGTTGGAGAATATCCAGGGATATCCTGATAAGCTTTGCCTCTGGCAGCTGGGATTTTCAGTTGATATCCAGTTGCTGATTATGATCTGCAGGAGAACTTCTTGTAATGAAATGTGGGGTTTGTCCTTGTTTGAGTATGCGTAAAAAAGAAAAAAATGAACCCTAAAAAAAGTGAAGTAAAAACCGAGGCAGTTTGTCTAATTTGCTGACGCACTAACAACAAATTGGGGTCCTGTGCATATGCCGCCGTTTCGTTTTCAGCCTAAAAGTTAAGTTAACGTTAAGTTACAGTTAGTTGTATTTATATATCATGGAATAAATTCATCCCGTGAAAAAGAAAAAAAAAATCGAATATTGATTAGTCCTGCTGACTGGCAATTTCTGTTGATAATTGAAATCAATTAACTTGAGGATTCACTGAACTGAAACTTCACTCACTTCCTAACATAGAATCATAGATAACGGCAATCAGCCCGGTCTTTACGTCAAAAACAAAAAAAGAAAACTGACTGCTATAAATCAAGTGAAGATCATATACACAAAAAAGAAGTTAAATTCAAAAAGAAAAGAAAAGTGGGAGTGAGGGGACTTCCGAACCGATCAAAGATAAATAAAGATATATCTCTTTCATGTTTCATTCTGTCTTTGTTCATCTTACAAGAATTTGAATTGATAACTGACTTTGTTCTTCAACATCAGGATACTTCAGAGAATTAATTGTATCGATATTTGGTTCTTTCGATTCTTTTATTTATTAAGACAAAATCCCGATTTCATCCAAGTATCCAAATGTTTGTAAAAATTACTGGTCTATTAGTAGGCTTCATATTATTCTTATTCATTAAAGAAGCTTACCGTGAATTAGAATATCGTTATTTGGCTAAAAAAAATGGTTGTGGTAGCATTTATTCAAGATTGGATAGACCATTTGGAATTCCAGCCTTTTTTCGACTTTTAAATGCTAAAACAAATAATATTCTACTTCCTGATAATAAGGCAGTAATTGAAAGTACTGGTAGAAAAACTTTTCGTTCACAAATAAATTTTTCAATGAATGTTTTAACTGTTGATGCAGAAAATATTAAAACCGTTTTAGCTACTAATTTTAAAGATTATAATCTTGGTTTAAGATATAAACAATTTTTCCCTTTACTTGGTGATGGTATTTTTACTTTAAGTGGTGAAGGTTGGAAACATTCAAGAGCTATGTTAAGACCTCAATTTTCTCGTGAACAAGTTTCTCAATTGGAATCTCTTAATGATCATGTTAATGCTTTACTTCATATTTTTGCTCATAAAAGTGCAAATCCTATTCCTGGTACCGATGGAACTTTTGATGCCCAAAAATTATTTCATAATTTAACATTAGATACAGCTACTGAATTTTTGTTTGGTGAATCAGTCAATTCATTAGGAAATGAGAATAGAAGTATCAAAGTTTTAAATAGTAGTATTCCTCCATCAACATTATTCTCATCGTCTCCATCAGCATTATTCTCATCATCATCATCATCATCATCATCATCATCATCATCATCATCATCATCATCATCATCATCATCATCATCATCATCTGTATCAGCAGCTGATTTCGCTGAATCTTTTAATTATTGTCTATCTGTTCTTGCAAATCGTGCTCAAGCAGGTGTTCTTTATTTCTTATTCGATTCAAGAGAATTTCGTTCTCGTGCAAGTACTTGCAAGAAATTTGTTGATTTTTTTGTTCAACGTGCTTTAAGTGAAAAAATCTCTACCTTATCTTCTTCAGCAGAAGAAGGAAGATATATTTTTATTAATGAACTCTCTAAAGAAACTTCCAATCCTGCGGTTATTCGTGATCAATCTTTTAATATTCTTCTTGCTGGTCGAGATACTACTGCTTCTTTACTCTCCTACATCACTTTTTTCCTGGCTAGAGATAAAAGAGTGTTCAATAAGCTACGTGAAATTGTTATTGAAGACTTTGGTTTAACTGCTGATAGTTTGACATTTGAATCCCTTAAACGTTGTACTTATTTGAATTATGTTATCAATGAGGTCCTTAGACTTAATCCTATTGTTCCTCTTAATTTCCGTTGTGCTATTCGCGATACTAAGTTACCTCGTGGTGGTGGTCCTGATGAAACTCAACCTGTTTTCGTTCCAAAAGGTACTCAGATTGTTTATTCTGTCTATACGTTACATCGTAATAAAGAACACTGGGGTGAAGATGTTGAGGAATTCCGTCCTGAAAGATGGAGTGAGAATAAAGTTCATAATTGGGATTATTTACCTTTTAATGGTGGTCCACGTATTTGTCTTGGTCAACAATTTGCACTAACTGAGACTGCTTATACTGTGGTCAGGATTTTGCAAACTTTCAAAGATATAAATGTAGCTCCTGATCAACAGATTGGTAATGAGTTAAAGCATTTAACTTGTTTAACAAGTTCTGTTGCTACTGGTGTACGAGTTTCTTTCGTTCCTGCTGCTTAAGTCCTTCAGGAAAAAAAAATACATGAATTATTTATCTACTGACCCCTACTGTCGCTTCGCTCAGGAAGTTATTATGTCCTCGCTTGCCTTTGGCGGCTGAGGGGCTTCGCTCGAGGTTAAGACCATGTTTAGCCCAGCCACCGGAGGCAAAACCTTGTCCAAGTCCTCACCCACCGGAGGTTTAATATCAAAAATGTCCATTTATGCAATAGTCAATAACCGACCGTTATTGAAAGCCGCACTGAAATTATTTTGGATCATCGGCCCGTATCTCGGATCCAAAAGTTTCATTTATTTCTTCATTGTTTGAATGCTATTTATGACAGGTTAATTGGAGCGGTGGCTATAGATAGATGACTAGAAGTAGCCTAGGAGGTACATCTAGAAGGCTTTTATCGAATTCTTTAAGATTTTCTGCATATACTTCTGTGAAAGTTCGTTGCTCATACTGTATTGCCAATAGATTCTATATATCCGATCCTAGTACTACTAGTGGTAGTCGTAGTAGATTCTATTCATCATCTACTACCAACGCATCATCCAACTCTGCATCATCAGTGGTAGTCCCATACCTGTCTCCAGATGCAGAAGTCAGTTTTGAGGGCGATGACAATAAGGACAGATTCATTAGGTTCAGTCCATTACCCACAAAATGGGCTAAAACAAGAGGAACCACCAAGAAAACATCATCTCATAAAGGTTCAGGTTCCTTGGACGAGGTGTATACTGGACGAGCAAAGAATACAATTCCTCCAATATCATATTATACGGATATAGTATCGAATGCGACTACAAGTACAGAGCATGAAATGGATGAAACACTCTTAAACGAGCAATTACTAGATGAAGGTTGTGATCGAACAACGGCTTGTTTTATTGGTCCGGAATGTTGTAGAACGGATCTTATTTCGGGCGATATGATTGAACTGTTAAGCAGAGATGGTCAGACTATTTTTGGAATTGTTCTTAAAGCCAGGTTTAGAGAGGTTTCAATTTTGACTATTGAAGGTAATACGATTGAAATACGGAAGACTCATTGGCCATCATCATCAATAATTCTGCGTGGATATTTTTCCGAGGAGGTAAATCAAGCTCCTGTCAATTACATTGTAAAACATATGAAAGCATTCGTCAGAACAAGTCTTGATTTAATGACCAAGATATCTCCTTATTTACAACCTGTTTATGCATATATGGCCCAGCCATTGACACTACGAGCAACTAATATAAGCCAAATTGTTGATAAAGCTCTATCAGCTGCCTCATCCAGTAGGACTAGTCTAAGAAATGGAGGTAGATATCCTGTTACTGATACTCATCTTCCATTAGAGACTGCTTTTGCTGCTTATTTAAGTGCGTGTGGAAATAATCTAAGGTTTGCTCGTCTATCAGCAGACTCGCCAATTACTGCTATCTCTGAACAATCATTTGATGCAATTGTGAAAATAATGCATTATTTGACTGATCAGGAGTTGACTTCTCATGTTCAAATTTTCAAGCAATTACTATTATCGAATGAAACTGATATGTATAATGAATTGATGAGAAATAAGAGGAATAATAACAAGAATACCTCTCTGGAAGAAATTAGACCGGTTGGGGAGATTAAGTTTGTATCTCATTCCCTATTATCCGTGGAAGACCCAAAGCCTTTATCCCATGATGGGGACGATCAGTCCTCAAATGTAGTTGCTAGAACACCTACTGGTTTGGCACCGATATTAGCATTTTTTCGACATTATATTGTTTGTCCTGATCCAAGATTGGCCGATGCTATAACTGCAGTTCTTTCTAGAATATACCCTGAAAGAGATTCAGATGTATGGTTGAGTGCTCCATCTACAGTTCATAAGTTATTATGTGATACTGGACTAGCCGATCCTAATAATCCATATTTGATCCCTGGTAGTATAGCATGGCCGGATGAAAGTTCTAATAGGGCGTTAACTAATAATCTTGGACACAGATTTGAAATTGAAAGAAACAAAAAAAAAATCTCTTCTCGCTCTAAACTTTTTGCTGGAAGAGCTAATAAGAGAATGAATTGGAAAAATCTATTACGACGAAAGGTATTACCGATTTTTCGATTTACTGACACTGATGATATAGCATTCTCTATAGACCTTGAATCATCTCGCTCTGACTTTTGGACTTTGTATATTCATGTTCCAGATCTGGCTTCAACTATTATGTCTAATGAACCGGCGGTTAAGACTCTATTTCAAATAGGTAAATCCTTTACAACGTTAGATCATGGCAGATTGGACCTGTTTCCCTCATCATTCCGTGCTAAACAGGGTTTTCTAGATCTCTCGAGTATCGACACTAAGACTCAGTCCTTTACAAACTGTCTGACATTTTCAATTAAAGTACCATCGCATGATCCGCCGTCTGATTGGCATGAAGAAGATTGTAGTGTATTTTTGTCTACGATTCCTTCTAAATGTCAAATATTAATTAATCCAGCAATTGAAAGTGTTAAAGCACTTCGCGACAGTGGCTTGGACCGACAAGATTTTCATAGCCTCACAATTATTAAATCAGTATTTGAGAAAATATTCTGGAGAAGAGTTGAAAATGGGGCTATTTTCGACACTCCTGTATCTTCCCGAACATATATACCAGAAGTATCAGACTCGGACTACTCTGTTAATCAGAGTCAGAGGTTGCAAATGTCATCACCATCACCATCATCATCATCATCATCGTCCTTCAGTAGTCCAGATATAATTCAAGAAGCTCGACTTACTGCGGGAAGAATAGCTGCTTTATTTGCAAAGAAATTCAACATTCCATATATACCATTTATGAACCAACCGCTATTGTTATTGGAAGACTCTTCATCGTATGAGCGAGAAGCCCGTTCTTTCTATGACTTGACTCGTGAGCGAAGATTAGTTGGAACAATCACTGCAGCTGATAGAGTCTTAGCTGAACGATATTTCGGAACCGAGCAAATTTCTAATGAACCGCTTCCCTATGCTGGTCTGGGGATCTCTGATGGTTATGTTCATATTTCTAATCCATTTGAAGACACGATTAGCTTGTGTTCTCAGTGGGCTATACAGGGATATTTAGCATCTACAGCGCTTAAGGCCGATTTAGAGCAAGACCAAAATAACGTCAATAACGAGGACTATGCGGATAAAACAATGTTTATGCGACAGATGGGTCTGCAAAGTGGTTTCAGCGGATTTCCTTTCAAATTCATTCAATCTGACGTATTACCACAGAGAGATCTTGTGAGTTATTTTCACGATCGTCTAAACCGTTTCAAGTCTCTTCAGCGACTCGAAGAGGAATTAAGGTTGTCTCGGAATTATTTTATTTTCCGATGTCGCGTCACAGAAGAAGCACAGTTTCCTGAAATGGCAGTTGCATTTTGTCATGAACTTCAGTTGTCGGTGGATATAGCGCTATTACCGAACACAAGTGTAGTAGCAGGAGATACTGTTATATGTACAGAGATTATCGAATTGAATCCAGTAGATGGATTATTAGTTCTTGGACTTTAGGAACAACATATGTACATATATTTATATTTATTTATATATATAGATACCTCTGAGCAGCCAAATAGACTGCTAAAGGCCATGCATTCTCGACCCGGAGAATTCCCCACCTATTGTCACTCGCTCTCTGGAATCCAAGGGGGTCTAGGTAAGCTGGTGTCTGAGCTGACTGGCCAGCCAAATAGACTGCTAAAGGCCGTGCATACTCGACCCGGGGAATACCCCAATTATTGTCACTCGCTCTCTGGAATCCAAGGGGGTCTAGGTAAGCTGGTATCTCTGGAGTCCTAGTTCGTACACCCGCCTACCTGACTATATCCTACTAAAGGACTATTCTCTGCGTAGTAGGGCAATTTTAAGTGAAGTATACAAAGGTACAGAACATTTCTCGAATAATTCAAAAAACTCTCTGCCAGGTAGCGTTTGATAACTTTGAATTCTTTAGAGATTACGACCTTACAAAGTCTATTTCTTTTCGCTTCAGATAATTTAAAATATGGAGCCTTTAAAAACCACTTGCTTATAAAGGTCTGAAAAACTGAAGCAAAATGTTCCAGTTATACAAGGGATGAGCCTGTAGCAGACCCTCCACGGTACTTCTTCTTCACTACCCTTGCCCTATGGCAAGTCTATATATACTATTTCTGTTTCTCTATTGTTATTATTATTGTTCCAGTTCTCTATTGTTATTATTATTGTTCCAGTTCTCTATCTTAGTTATGAAATACAAAAAGAATACAGGTTCACTATCTTTTAGCTAGTCAGTTGCTATTAGTCCTAGACCGATTACCCTGTCAAATATAGCTGTGTCGACTGGTTAGCACCAATTGTACCACCACATAGCCAGTAAACATCAAAGCGATTGGCTGACAACAAGATCTTAATCTGGAACTAAGAGAGTCCTAAAGGCGGACAAATAATCCTTCCCCTCCCTTAAGCCTTTGGTGGCTACTCTCCCTAGCTCTAGGATCTCTTCTCTCCAGGTTAAGTTCTAACCCTCTTCCCCTCCGATTTGCGCTGTTTAATAGAATATTCATATTTATATGCTTATAAAGTCCTCACTAATTGATCCATTCAACTGCAACTTTTGTTCATCGCATCTTCAAGTGAAATTCACCGAGTTTACTCCATCTTTGTCACGATCAGGTCAATTCAGAAAGAGTGAGAGATCTGTCAACTGTTCTGGATTTGGTCTTGTTTTATTATATCTGAACAATTTGATATGGTGAGTTGCTGGTAGTAATAATTCGGTCTGGGTAATGAGTTGTATCATGTACTGGTACCAACGTCGGCTGGTATAGCTCCGTACCTCTTGGTTCCTGGCTGATTCAACAGCTTAATGTTGATTTGAGATTTAAAGGTTGATAGCTGTAGGAACCTGTGCTATACACCAGTTGCAGTAGCAGATGAGAGATTCAGAGTTTCATATTACTAACTTTTTAGACGGATGTTTCGAGATTACCTCCTGCTTTGCAAACGTTGTTTGCTCCTCCACCTCCACTGAAATATTCAGAACCCTGTGATATAGGTCCAGAACATAGATCTACCCGGTACATATCAGGAATAGCCCAATTCTTAACACAATTGAATACACCTGATGATTATATACCTACTGAGAGTTGGTTACAGATTCAACAAAAGAAGAAACGAGCAAAAGCTGAAGAAAATGCTCGTAAATTACAGGAGAATATTAAGAAATGGGATCCTGCGATCGATCCACATGTTAGAGGTGATCCTTATAGAACGTTATTTATCTCTAGACTTCATTATGACGTAGTGGAAAAGGATTTAGAAAAAGAATTTTCAAAATTTGGACCTCTAGAAAGAATACGACTAGTCAGAGATAATGAGACGAATAAATCTAGAGGGTATGCATTTATAGTGTTTGAAAGAGAGAAAGATATGAAAGTGGCATTACGTGAAAGTTTTGGGATGAAGATAATGGGACGTCGAATTGTGGTAGATATTGAAAGAGGACGCACAGTAAAAGGGTGGAAACCTCGTAAATTAGGAGGTGGTCGAGGAGGTCGGAATTATACCAAAGAAGAGTTATTAAGGGCGAAGGAAGTCCTAAGAAGAGAAGATCCTAGGTATAGTAGACGAGGTGGTGGTTTTGATCATGGTCGCGGTGGTCGTGGTGGGTTTGAATCTCGGATAGATCGATTTGAAGCGTCTACTCGTCCTCCTCCAAGAATAGAAGATAGACGTGAATCTGGTGCTCCAGGAGGATATGAGGGTAGAGATCGTCAAAGAGATTATCGATCTCGTGAGGATGAGCCTCGTGATAGAGATTATCGAAGCCGTGATAGAGACGTTCGTGAAAGAGGTCGAGAAAGATATCCAGCAGATATACGAGATTCTCGTGATGCGCGAGATGCGCGAGATGCGCGAGATGCGCGAGATCGAGGTCGAGATTCAAGAGATACTCGGGAACGAGATCTAAGAGATTCAAGAGACTCACGGGATTCGAGAGATCGAGATTCACGAGATTCTAGAAGACCTTATAGAGATTCTAGAGAACGAAGCCCTCCTAGACGGTATTAATCACCAGAATGACTTTAAAGCACTGGAATAGGCGAATTTAAGTACTATGTATTCTATTGTGTATTAAAATACTTTTGTTTATCTTTTATTATTATGCTAATATTTGTATATGTTTAGAGACTTTGGTCTAATATTCATGTCATCGTAATATATATATATATATATATATCGTATCGTCGTAATATCCCAGTCCTCAGAGGTCTGAGCGAGGTGTCTATTTAATAGACAGTTTTTAATTTCCACCCACCTCCTACTATTCTTGCAGCAAGAAAAAATATAGTCCCAAAAAGATAAGTGATTGCACTGAAAATGATAAGTCCTTGATAACTACCACCTTGTCGATTCTGAATAGATCCAGCAATTGGTAAACCAGTTAAAACACCAAAACTAGCAAAAAAATAACAAGTACCATATCTCTTACCATAATCTTCAGTCCTACATACTTGGGAAACACAAACAGGAGTTAAACAAATACCAGTACCACTCCAAAAACCAAACATAACAGCAAATCCAATCATTGCTGGTGTACTTGAGCCTGATGGTAACCAAATTGCTAAACAACAAATTGCACAAACAAGAGTAGTTATAATCATAACATTAAATCTACCAAATATATCAGCCACGTATCCAGGTAATCCTCTTCCTAATATAGACCCTGCGTTTAAAATGGCTAACAATTGATAAGCAAATGTTTGATTAATCCCTTTTGATAATGCATAACTTGTGATATAAGTAACAGGAATAAAAAGAGCCCATTCAATCATAAATACCCCAATTGTAGTAAGAGTAAATTTGATATCCTTAAAAGCTTTTATATCGATACTAGCACCAGCTCTCTTATTTAAAGGGATTCTTGTTTTCATAGTAAGAATTGCTCCTATTAATAATCCAGTTACAATGAATGCAACTATTCGTATAGTCCAACCAAACCCGATCATAGGCATTAGACTTGACATCGCTAACGGGAACATAATACCACCGCAAGCACCACCAGTGCAAGCGATTCCGGTTGCCAAACCTCTTTTTTTATAAAACCAATGACCTATAATTGTAATTGAAGGAGTGAAAACCAAAGAAGATGATATTCCACCAAGAATACCAAATCCAAGTAAAAATTGATAGTAACTTGTACAAACACTTAAAATGAATATAGAAGCAATACAACCAATACAACCAGGTATAAATACAAATCGAAGTCCATAAGCATCAAAGATAGGTCCTACTTGTACTCCTCCAAAGAAAAAAAGAAATATATAAACACTAAAAATCCAAGATACCTCAGATTCTGACATATTACTTAATTGATGCTGCCATAACCATGCTTGAAGGAATCCACTAGCATTCACTACACCAAAACTACCAGTCATTGTACACCAAGACCCAAACACTACCAGCCATGCTCTAAAACCACCTTCGGGGAAATCGATATCTTCCTCTGGTAATTTGGATGAGATTGAATTTTTGTGTTTTGTACATGAGGAAGATTCCGTTCCACGTCTTCGTAAGTTTTTGTTCTCGGGTGTATCTGGGGCAGGATGACAAGAGTCATGACTGCCTATATTATTTAATTGATGAAGTCGTGGTGATAATGATGATGATGATGATGAAGTTCTTGACTTTTCTGATATTTTTGGAACAAATACTTTTGGGGATGATGAACTTTGTTGTTCAACATCTAATTGAGAATCTTCAGTCATTATTAGTCTCACTCCGGAATATAATAATAAATATCCCAAGACTTCAAGAACTATATCCTAATCAATCGCAATGATTCTTCGATTTACTATAAAATATAATATCAATTATATATCACACTATCTTATCGAAGATTCAGGGTCTTTTATAATATTGTTCAAGTTCATATAATACGGAGATGGGACTCCGGACAATGACTCTATATAACGTTACTTATCGGATTTTTGTCGTACCCCACAGACCTAATTAAAATATTAGCCTTTCTTTCCAACTCACAAAATACCCTTCTACTCATCTACCTATGAAAGATAAACTAAACTTCAAATGGAACAAATATGAACAAAGAGTAATAATGAACTTGGAAAGAAAAAATCATTGAAATAATTTTCGGACATATGTATAAACGTTACATCCGATGGATTAAAGTCACGCGAATGTCACGCGAAAGTATCACATCGAAAAAAAAAAAAAAAAAAAAAAAAAAATTGGTACCAAAAAAAATGAAATTAAAAGATCAGATCTTCATAATCGGTGCGGCTCAACCGTTTAAATCTTCTACGGATCCGAAGATCATTTCTGTATTTATTTAATACCTCGCTCTAGGCTAACTGTTAGCGGTAAGTTAGATGTAGGTTTGACAGGCGGCTATTTTAGGATTCCGCATTGTGGGTTCCGTCCGCAGAACTTTGGGAGGGGATTCACGCGAGGGGAAGAAAATATAATAATAATATTCGTTTCCTGCGTTCGTTTGGAAGAAACAGGACAGGGTCTACAGGGTCTATCAAGATAATGTGATCAACTCCCTGTTGATCGAGTTATGTTTTCTTGTTTTTGATTCGGACCCCGTTTATGACTAGTTGGTTATTGTAGTGAAAAATCGCCGAAATCTTTCCCCCATACATACCCCTCCGCTAGCATTGCTCGAGGTAAAACTGTCATGCTGGGAAGTTCTCGCCCAGAATATGACATAGCTCGAGTCGTGCAGGCAAGATCATGATCATCTAAGTAGCAGCAGAATTGATAACAGAACGGCGAGCTGTGCAGGACAAGACGGCTGCCAGTCGAAGATCGATCGAGAATCGAGATCTGCTGTCAGAATGAAAGAAAAGTCGCTCTAAGTAAATTAGTTCAACGAAGATCTAGTTCGCACAATCAATTCCAACTGAAGGCGACCTTATTATCATATATATAAAGAAATGAATTGAAATGAATCGCAATATGTTTTCGAGGTACCTAGGACATATAAATTTTTTTTTTTTTTT
>JAJMIF010000102.1:8664-76567 GCA_030583505.1 Sugiyamaella castrensis
TCTCTCTTAGGGCTGTTTGATTATATTAATCAATTCACTAATTCCTAACTGAGAAGGTAAGTAGATACTAGATTCAGGGTCATTGATATTATTATTGTATTATATTATTTGTTAATCTTATTGCTAACTGAGAAGCTACTATAATATATTTTATTATAACCTTTACTTAACCCCTTTCGTTCGTTAAGTAAGTGTCCTGAATCTGATCAATTCCCATGTACATTGTCATGAGTGTAGGCGCGTGTCGTTTAAGGTTTTTATTAGTGTAACCTACGTATAGTTAGTCCGCCTTATTAGGTGGACTAGGTTTTACGTTTAATACTAACACTTACTTCCGATCCCCGCAGTAACCGTCTTACGTAAGTAATTACATAAGCATCGCGAGCTGTATATTTCAAACATTCGTCACTTCTCCACACAATCTTTGATCTGATAGCTATTACTTTCTCTCTCTGTCTATGTCTATTCTATAATATGTCAGTTCCAGTTAAACCGAAAGTATGGTTCATTCCTTGTTATGATAGTCAAATTGGTAGAGAAATAGCGGAAAATGTCCTTGAATCTCAAGATATAGCAGTCATTCCTGCTAATTCTAGTGCAGCAGCCGAGTTAGCAGAAAGGTATCCAAATACCTGTACTACGGTAGATCTCGACCCTAAGTAAGTAGCGTAGTGTATCGTGTCATCTTACTTTCTCTTTACTAACCTTTTTTCAGAAATAAAGGTTTATGTTATAGTGCAGCAGCAGCTGCCATAGACCAATGGCACAGAATCGATATTCTTGTTAAGTGAGTACTAGAGGATCATCGCTAGCCCCAGACCCCTTAGCTCTCGCTTAGCTCCAGAGACCAAGGGAATGGATACTATGACTTGGATTTCTGGAGCGTAGCCTCAGCCGTCAGAGGCTGAATGGGAGAGAGTTCCTACAGAAACGCTCTTGGAGGATTCTGAAACTGACCCACAGCTATTCGCCAGCCAAAATATATGTTGGAGCTTTAGAGGAAATGGAAAATTGGCAACTTCATGATCAATTAGAAGTGTCATTATACAGCTGTATAAACAATATTCATGCAGTTTTGCCGTCAATGATTGAAAACAAAGGTGGTCATATTATAAATATTGTCGACGTGAATGGAATTTTAGCTACTCCTACTATAGGATTGGTAGCAACAGCTATAAGAGCATTGGAGGGTTATTCAGAATCACTAGCATTAACGGTTGTAAAAAATAATGTTAAGGTAACTCTGGTAGAATGTGCTTTAGAAGTATCAGTTGGAACTAACCCTCTACTTTTTCCTGCTGCCAACAGATCGGGTGATTTTGAATCGGATGGGGAAGAAAATAATAATAGAGTAGATAAAAAATTGAATGGGGAACTTGGACATGAAAATGGACAGCAGCAGCGAAAAAGTAATATTGACATCAGAGCTAAGTTCTATACTTCATCTTCATCATTTTCTTCTCTATGCAGCGAATCAAAATCACTATTATCTTCTATTAATGTTTTTCCACATGTACCATTCCGTGATGCAGTTACTGCTGTAATGCAGATAGCAGGTATAAGGGATCCTCCAGGTCGAATTATTGCTGGGATTGCTGCAGGATCTCAGATAAAAGAACATTTAAGTGCTATGAGTGATGATTTAGATGATTTTGATCCTGATGGTGGCACTTCTGAATGGGATCAACAAGAGAAGGTTGTAAATGAGTGTAGGAAAGATGGAATACAACATCGCTAGATGTTGTATTCTACGGCGTATTAGTCCAGAATCCGATTTGACAACCTGTCTCTTGGTCGAGCACAGCGCTACTGGGAGGGGTTTATCATCAAATTAAAAATAACAACAGAAAGTTTATGTTAACGATATGATGAGATTGATAATCTTTTTTTGGATATCCTGATAAATAGATCTTATCTTATCAGAAGACCCGACCTGACCCGACTCTAACCAATGTCCATTTAATGGTATTGATTAGTTTTAATCAGTTTCGAACCCACGGCAGGACAAAAGACAGATTATATTCTACCAGCCGATAAAATCTAGCGTCTATATATAGGTATATAACACGGCTTCAGTTATTTAATGTGGTTGTCTACATAGTCCTAGTCGTAGGAACGCATCCGGGCAGTGACCTACGTACGTCAAGCTGTTTGCCTTCAACATGATATTTATCCACGCACAGAACTGAGCGACGAGGACACTGTCACCATATCCTTCAACAAACTCAGCATTACAAACATATACAATGAATAACCACAACCTGAAGACGTCAACTCAACGGACTTTAGCTCGTTTCATGGACAGATGGCCCTCCAATATGGGCCCATCAGACTTTATCATCGCGGGCGACTTTAACTTACACCACACACGGTGGGAATCCTGGGCCGGAAGATCAGCAGGCGCGGCGAAATGGGTCAAATCGACTGATTATCACAACCTCCAACTAGTATCGCCACCTAAAATCACGACATTCATTCCTAGTAACAGCGGTATAGATCTAGTGTTCGGCGCTCGTCAGAAACCGTTTGTTGAGTTCACCGGGCATACCTACATGGGTTCAGATCATATGGCGCTCTCGTGGAGTATCAGAGACTTTCGCAACAATACGCCGACCGTACCAGAGCAATATCGTCCAAATTATGGCAAAAACAGACTGGCAGTGATTCCATGATGTGTTGGAAGAGCAGCTGGCTAATTGGCCAAGAATCTCACCCGTCATCAAGACACAGATCGATAGAATTGAAGGACATATCACTCGTATCTTAATCACAGCCATCAAAGCCTCCACTCCTTAACTCCAGATAGTGGAGCAATCCAAACGACGGTGGACCCCTGCATTTACTAGTCTATTCAAGGATACACAAAGCGCTCACTCAAGATGGCGTCGCAACCCATTCTCTGAGCGGCACTTGGAATTCCAACAGGCACAACGTACTTTTATTGACGGAGTTACTAGTCAAAAGAAGGAACACTGGCTCACCTTTCTCGAGGGCCTGAATGGCAGTGATATCTGGAAAGCAACTCGGTACTCCAAACCCATGCGACAAAGGACCATCATTCCCGACTTAAAGATGATGGTACTTACACCACCACTCCACAAGAAAAGACAGAAGTTCTCATAAAAGGTTTATTTTCCACGGCTCCCCCATCATATGAAGACCCAGCCCGCACTGAGGAAGAAGCAGCGTGGCCTGAGTTACATGAAGACGAAGTGACCCGGGCACTCCAAACTATGCACCCTAACAAAGCAGCAGGACCAGACAATATCAGGATATGTGCGATAAAACGAGCATGCGGGAACGCGCAATTCAAAGAAAATTTTCCACTCCCTCCTTCCTGGGTGTCTGAAACTAGGCTACCATCCTAAGGCGTGGAGAGTTAGCACAACAGTAGTCTTATTGAAACCAGGAAAACCTCGGTATGATCTTGTCAAGTCATATCGCACCATATCATTACTGAACTGTGCTGGAAAAGTACTAGAAAAGATTGTAAACAATAGGCTGATTTATCTGTCGAGTGCACACTTACCCAAGGAACAATTCGGGGGGCGCCATGGGTACTCAGCCCCTGATGCGGTCCTAAAACTGGTTCATGATATCCAAAAGGCTCAAATTATACCAGGATACTCGGCAGATACTACCGCTATGATGATCGACATTAAGGGTGCCTTCGATAACGTTCACCGCGACACGCTCCTCAAAACACTTCTCGACCTCCAGCTGCCTACGGCGGCCATCAAGGGTTCACCATTTTTTGACAGATCGCTCGACATCAGTGCTCGTGGATGGAGTCAAAGGACAATCTAAATCGATTAACACCGGCATCTCCAATCCCCCCCATTTCTATTCTTGCTCTATACGTCTCCCTTATACAAACGGATCCGTGAAGCGGGTGGCAAGGTTCTGGAGTACATCGACAACATCACCATTTATGTTCATGGAAACGCAGAAAACACGATTCCCAAACTAACCTCTATCTTGGCTGACTGCATCACCTGGACAGCGTCTAGGCATACCACAATCGATCTCGGACCAAAATTGGATCTCATCCATTTTAGCAAAGGCCGTCAACCTATACCTCAGAACGTTAATCTTATTCTCCCAAATGGTGATCCGAAAAAACAGGAATGATCGGTGAAATTACTCGGCATACATCTTGATCCCAAATTATCCTTCAAGCATCGTATCCATCAAACATTAAGAAAAGCTCGGCAAACTGCAAATCAAATTAGTCGGTTAGTGAAATGGCGGGTCACACCATGCGTCGGTTGTATCTCTCGTGCGTCGTACCTCTCCTTACCTATGGTCTAGAGATATGGCGATTGAAGCTCGCCAAGGGGCAAGAGTGGAATTTTAGGTACTTGCAAAACGGGTGTATTCGGTGGATACTAGGTGCCCGCCAGAGCAGCCCAATCTGCACTCTAGAAGTGGAAGCCGGCATTCCGCGACCTACGTCTCGCATATCTTCACCAACGGGCCGTTCTCCGATGGCACAAAAAGCTTAATCAACAACCCTTGTCTTCTGAATTCTTCACACCACACATCCTCCCCCAGTTGCCCGCCAGGCAACGGAAGAGGTATACCAACTAATTCCAATCTTAAATCAACCATCTCAACACAAGCTAGTCATCCCCCATGGGAGCCGGGGACCCCCGGAGCTCCTGTTGAGGAACCCGAACAACCTACACCGGAGGAATTCATATATCATCATCTGCTGACAGCTTGGACTGCAAGTTACAAGGCGACTCAGGAGAAAGGTGTATCATATCGCCATAATAATCCGAATATCAGACGCTCCACCAGCGTTAAAGAGCTCATCATCCGTGATATTTTAATTCAAGCTCCTCGATCAGTCCTCAGCCGAATTGTCCAACTTCGTATAGGACACATTCGACTCGGTGAATACATCTCCAGCGGCCTCACTGAAGTTTATGAAGGCCGGTGCTCGTGCAGTGCACCTCAAAGTATTGCACACTTTCTCATGCGTTGCTCCAAGTCTGAGGAAGCGGGTCGTGACATGAGACAATGGTCCAACAGGGACGTTGCTCGTGCCTTGGGTACGGCGGAGGTCCTCCAAAAGGTGGCCCACTTCCTTACCACGACCCTCAGGGGCAATTCTTAATTTTTTTTATATACAATCTCTAGACTGAGCTTTGGCGGTGGTTTTTTCCCGAGTGATTAGACCAGGTTAGTTTCCCAGTGCTCTTAAGTGGTAAATTCAAGGCTTGTAGTATATTTTTTTTTTTTAAAATATTTATTCTTATTTCAGTATACACAATTTAAGAAGTTATTGGTAACTTATTGCTATAACACCAATGAGGGAAAGCACTAAAAGCCCACATATGTGTTCGTATTTCAGGACGAGTGCTTTTTACCGTCCTTCGGAGTCGAATCAGTACAAGAACTTAGAACTCATTATAAGAATATGTGATTATGTAATAAACAATCCTGTGCTGTTTCATATTTGGAATATTTTTGTTTTGAGTAAATAAATACGAGGTGGGAAGAAACAACAAGGCTTTTTACATAGCCATGGCCAGGGAAGGCGGTGAAACAAATTCACTCAAACCTTATATTTAAAGCTATACTCTAATAGTCTAAGTCTATAATATTACAGAGATCATCCATATCTTCGCCACCGACAACAAATTGGCCCAGAAATAAACTAACCGCAGTAATCAGAACTGGATCAACCAGCCAGTGAATGTAAATACAGGATAGCTTATCTGTAGTTGTGGTTGGAGGGTCAGCAGAACACATTATGGAGAAGCAAACTCCATAGATCAACCTTACGGAGCAAAGAATTTTGGCGTAGACTAACACAATATAGTAGAATTTGATCGTTGCCGTTGTATACCTCCAGCAGATTATGATCTTCACTTTCACTTTCACCTTCTCTCATTCTTCCTTTTCTGACGTTCGGTGGTGTATTCTTAATCAATCCAGTTTGAGCATCGCACGTGGCACCTCCCGCCAGACTACTCTCTAGATATGGTGACTCGAGCTAGGGTTCTGGGGAATTGCTTCAGTGCACTTCAATTGATCCTTGATGGAGGCTGTAAAGCTCTTGGCCGAAATTAGAATAGAATTCGGATCACCGTAGTACGTACCTTTATGCATTACTACTCTCCTTGGCTTAGACTCGGGCTCGGTGTGATTAATTGGTCTATCTTAACCAAATGAGGGATGATCTGCGATAAGAAAACCGTTTAAAAACGCTTATGTCATAATGATTTCTTTTGGAGGACTGCATGATAAGGTTTTTTTTAATAGATTAACTGTTACATTATCTTGCATAGGTTATGCTGTATGGGGGTTATCCTACAAATATATAAATACTGTAGATGATATGGAATATATTCGAAGTTATAATTTAGTTTTTCTCAATTCTTCAATTAACTTGTTATATTATATTAATCAATTGAAAACATTTTTAGCATTATCTGAAGAAACAATAAGGGAATAATATCAAGGATATTTAAATTGAAATAGTAAACTAATTATACAACCGTTAACAAGATTAAAAAAAATAAACATATCGGTTACGAATACATTGGACAAATTAACAGGATGACCACTAAAGTACCCCCTCCTCCTTATGAATCTCAGCCTCATTCTCATTATTTGCCCAGCGAGACTTCAATTCAAAACCAAGATCAGCCCTCCATTATCAATACCTCGGGATACTCTTCCACAACCAACAGTAGTAATAGTTCTCCCAACACTCTATTCTCTCATGAAAATAGTACTAATGAGAACAGAATCCCTCGTTTCACACATGGTTGTTGCTCACTACGAAGCAAAAAATATGAAACTACGTGTGCTCCACATTCCATGAATACTTCAAGGCGTCGCTATCATTCTACTGTTTCTGCACTTTCCCCTTGCGAGTCTTGTTATTTCCGTTGGCCAGCCTGTCATTCTCATTGTAACAATCTTTTTCAGAGTTCTATTTATCGTAAAATAACCATGGATCATCCTGAAAGGAAGACAGAAGGAAAGAATGAAGCCAACTCTGCTGCTGATCTTGATACTGCGCTTAAACTACATTTTGATTATGTTTCTGTTCCCTCAATTTCTTCCTCTTATCATCTTAAGAGACCAATAGCACTTCCTCAGATTACTAATGGTATTGGTTTGCCTTTCATTAGAGCTTATTCCCCATATCTCAATTCTTATGGTATTAATACTGAACAATTTATGGAATTTGTTGATAAATTGAATATAATAGTTACTGATCGTTCTATCCAATTAGATGACTTTATTGAGAAATGCAACAGGGAAGTTTTTGGCCCAAGACATTTGAAAATTATAATTTGTACCACTATAGAACTCGGCTCTTCTGTGCTTGGGTTTTCAGATGAAAAATCTCGTGAATTGGGCGCAGTCTTTATTGGTTACGAGGATGATGACAATAATGGTATGAAGCAATTTCCTATTGAAGTTCTGTCGCCATATATTTCTCCACTAACATTTAATGTTCCTAAGCCAGGAAAAGAAGCATCGGCTTTATTTGAATTTTGTGATAAACAGATTAAGTCACAGGTGACACGATCAGAATATAAATTTGTTGAGAAAAGAAATAAGGAGATTGAGAAAATATCCGTTGACAATGGTAACACTTTCAGAAATTATGAACAAGAAATTTGGAAATTATCTAAAGAAGCTGAAAATGTTAGAAGGAAAGCTGATCGAGAGATTACTAGGAAGAGCAAGAAGAGAGATGAGGAAACGAGAATCGAAGCAATAGGAGAAGTTCTACTCGACAAAGAGAAGGAATTGAAAGAGGTTGAGAGGAAGATAGAGAAGCTGAATCTTGATTCACAAAGAGAGTATCGGAAAGGATTGAAGAATCTTCGGAAATTTATAAAAGAATCCAATCAATCCCAGCAAATTTTTTGGCTCGTTGTAATTAATGTATAGTGTTGAGTATTGTAGTCACAAATCGGTTTATCTTGTTTTCATATATTTTGTGGTCAATTAGTAATAATATGATGGTATACTTCACTTAAAAATCTCCCTTTGAGACCACTAGCTCTTGCTAGCTCGATCCAGATCGCTACTATTCTCGAGCACAAGCAGAGCGTATCCCCCAGCGGCTGGAGACAGAGGTAATCGTATAATTGTAGTTAGATCTAGACTCAATTTTAGTATCCTTATGTTAGATGTGACTATGTTGTTTTCACCAGATCCAGCTACAGAATCTCTTACTCGGCTGGTAACAGACTGCAGCAAACCAGAACACTGACATGTTGGTGGTTGAAAGCCAAGATTAGTTAAACTGGCTAAGTAGCCAGTTAGCCAACCATTCCAATTATGGTTGCGATCAAGCTAATGCAGCTCTAATGTTAGTTTACTAGTCTGTTCTACTGGTGACTGTTGTTTCGCTAACGTTACTGGAGGCTTTCAATGAGCTAAGTCAGTTAACAATATAAAGTCTTTAACTAACAACTAACGTTAACTGCATATAAGCGAACAATTACAAGGTTAACATCCAGGCACCTATTTAACCTTCTAGCACTGATAACTTACTAACTAACATCAATTAGACATAGAGAGCGAGATTAAGGACAACCAGCTGCCAGAACAGCAAGATCTCTTCTCGAGGACAGTCTTTGTTTCAAAGCAAATACCTACGATGAGCTTTATTTGCCAAGAACTTGCAAGAACCTTAATCTCTTGAGTATCGTGAGTCGCGCTATCGTCTATCGTCTCTCGTCTATCGCATATCCGTCATATCTTCCTCTGGTTTACGACTGAGCCTCACACCCTGAACTGGATTCGGCCTCCGATTTAGACGACCACATCCAGTACTGTAGATCGGTCGAAATAAATCACAAATTCACTCAGAGACTTAATTCTCAATTAGGCGGCAATCTTCATGATCAGTGATCACTTGACTATTATGGTACTTGCAGTTAAACATAAAAAAAACATTTATTTTAAAGGTTTTAGCTGTGTTACTACGTGTAATATAAAAATGGTTAGGGTGGGCCCGGTGGGGTACCCCGCCCTTATGCAAGATTAGACTTTCCAAACATTTCACTACTGAATAACAAATAAAACCACTAACGGTTAACATATATTACATGCGTGCTGGATTATTACAAACAATAGAATTCCAAAATAATTATATTGAATTAATAATATTGCTAACTTACCACATAAAAGCCAATCAAAAAGATTAAATTTGAAACATATCTTAACTTATCTTTATTATTTGTCTCTTAACCTTATGCATATTATGAAATTGTACGCTTAAAGCTTTTCTTACATCCTAATAATACGTAACATGTTAAAGTTGTGCTTGTCTTGCGAGAGTGATATAAAGTTATATGTATATAATTAAGTAGATGGCTGCCAAGCATTAACAAGCTTTCATGCATTGCCATCCACTAATTTGCTGGCTTCGTCCGAACTCGGCCTCTCCATCATCTGGCTCTAGCTATTCACTGCTCTCGAAATTAACCGAACTAATCAATGGGGACTACGAAATAATCCCAGTCGCTTCCGCTGGAGGATGCCGGCAGATATCGACGGACTGAGGGGTATTCGAATTAGAAAATACGAAGATCATGAAAAATAAGATCGATAAAACAGTTTTAAAAAAACCTTTAGGTTGTTAAAAATAATTTTTGTATACGAGATAATTAATTTTCATGAACTCTGATTGCACAATCGCAGCTGGCTTAGATCGTCCGCGGATCAATTGAATAAAATGCTGCTGATAAACCTTAATAGATAAGGTATTTTTATAGGGGATTAAATTATACGAGATAATTTATTGTGCAGTAGCGGTTACTACGAAGTTTACTGGTGCAGTGAGCAACCTATACTAAAGCTATAACGTTAATAAAAACAAAAATGATGATCCGGGACGTCATTAATTTTGACTTCTGAATCACAAAAAGCCAGACTGTCAAAGATTATTCGACCAATCCAATTGAGAGAACAAAGAGAGGAAAGAGTGTGACTTCGTACTAAAATCAAATGATATTAATGGAGAATAGTTTAAATCTATTTAAGCTTGATCTAACCAAACTTAACTTGTTATAATAATAATGGGTAACTTATACGTTGTTTAGTTAGTCCGGACCATCTGAAGTAATCATCTGTATCAGGTTACAGGCTTATCAGTAAACAACTATTGCGAATGGATCTTGAGTGATTATTAACCCGACGGGAGCCTAGCTGCCAGACGTAGATGAGCTTACTTAACTGTTAACCTATCTTGTCCCCTAACTCACATATCCCTCATCCTTAACAGATGTTGTTATACAGAGTAGCGAGAGCCGAACAGTGAACACCAGCCGGAGTCCTCTCTGACAGCCTCTTATTATTAGCGGACCATTTCCACTCCTTGTTCGGACCCCGTTATATGTATCACCCCATTCATCACCGGTCAAACTAACTAACAAAGGAAATCTTAGGACTAGCAATAGAGAAATAAAATAGGGTATGGGGTTTTAAGGGTTGTGTGATTTTGGCTCGTGCAGAATGCCAGGAACGGGGGTGGAATTAACGCAGGCAGAGACAGCAAACCACCACATCCACAGGCAGAGAAGACAGATAAAATGCCAAGTTTGGAGAATCTCTATAATGAGTTTCACCCTTACCTGGCTCCGATAACCTTTCCAACCGGCCATCCACCACCCACACCCACATACGGCAGCGCTTTTATTGCGCTTTTACTGCGTCTAGCTACTTTTGCTTCTCAGCTGTTCTGCTCGTGTTGCTCCTGCTGCTCCTTCTGCTCCTTTAGATCCCATTCAAATATAATTGAGACAGATATTTCTTCTACTTCCTTTTATTTATATCTTTATATCTTTCTTTCTTTCTGTCTTGTCTGTTCTGTTCTTCTTATAAGTTCTTTTTTCATTTCGTTCTTGTTATTGACTTTTGTCGTGGCTTATTCAAAGTATAAAGAATAGCATAGCATAGCATATTAATCATCATCGTGCATTTAATAGTAAAACATTTGCCGGACGACGACAATATTTTACTGGCAACTCAACAATTGAAATCCGATTGAACAACAATTGTATATTAGGAATTTTTCGTTGCTGCTGCCATATATCATAGTATATAAGTATTGACAGTAACATCGGTCACTATTTATATTGATCATACATGTGTTATATGTAACATTAGGTATATATCTATATATACTTGGATCGCATACTGGATAGTTCTCACTAGATATAAAAAGGTTTGTACACAATTAGGAGGAAGCCAGCAATAGAATAATATTGTTTTTGGTTGTTTTGCCAACTGTTAACCTCGAGCGAAGCAGCGGGACCAAAGGCAAAACAGGGGGTCGTGTGTTGTAGCGTAGTGGACTAACTAATAAATAGTTTTATTGTTTAATCATATGCCAATCCAATTCAGGCTGTAATGAGTTTATATTGAAATCATGAGTTCTCCAACAAATTTTATCATTTTATTAGCTAGAGTTGCCTCAGCATCGGCAGAGGCTGCTTCTGCTTCCATTACTCCTAGTTCAACTATAAATTCGAAAACCGCCTCTTCTACAACAAGTAGTGCTTCTGCTTCTTCTACTACTGGTTCAACATCAAGTGATAGCCAAACTCCTTTTTTATATTTCATTGCTCTTGGTTTAGGCATCGTTTTCACTAATTTATGGGTCATCTTAGGTTTGAAATATTGCTTTAGACAGAGAAGAAGAAATGCTTTAATAGCCAGAGGTCTTCCACCAGGAAGTGATGATGATTCATATAATGGTGGAGCAGATGAATTAGGTTTTTATATGAATCCATTATTAGCTCCTGAATTTAGTCGTAGAAGAAGAAGAGAGAGAAGACTTATGAAATTTGAGGAGTTGAATCAACGATTCCCTGTTATGAAATATAAAGCATGGGGTGCTGAAAGAGAAAAATTGGGGTTATCATCTGAAGGTGGTATATCTGCTAATGCTGCTGCTCATTCAAGGCCTGCAAGTATTATAGAAGATGTTATAGACCGCCAAGTAATTGAACCTTCTCAATCTGAATCTCAACCACAACCACAGAATACTTCCCAATCACAACTTTATACTGTTGTTGATATGTCATCGACGATAGTAGTAGTGAACAATGAGAAATCCTCATCAAATGAAATAAATTCTGCAGAGTCTTCATCTACGGGAATAGAAGATAAGAAAAAATCTGAACCATATAGTCGTACGGAATCAGTTGGTTCTGAAGAAGAAGAAGAGGGGGAATATGTACTCGCACAAGAAGAATCATCATCTTCATCTCAGCATAAGGATAAACCTATAATTCAAACTGAAGGGGAAGATAATAATAATACGGTGAATTCATCATTACCAGTTATTAGTGAAGGGGAAGATAATAATAATACGGTGAATTCATCATTACCAGTTATTAGTGAAGGGGAAGATAATAATAATACGGAGAGTTCATCGTTACCAGTTATTAGTGAAGGTGAAGGTTGTCCAGCAGTAGAATCTGAAGACGATGATGAAGGTGACGAATTTCATGCTACCTTGATACCACCTGAACTTGCTGAATCTGGTGATATTTGTGCTATATGTCTTGATTCTATTGAACCAGATCATGATATTCGTGCTCTTGCTTGTCATCATGTTTTCCATGATGAATGTATTACTCCATGGCTTACTACTAGAAGAGCTAGTTGTCCTCTTTGTAAGATGGATTTTTCAACTGCTAAATATCGACTGGAATCTGCTGCTGCTGCTGGTCTTGCTACTGAAGAAGGTGAAACTAGTGGAACATCTAATACAATAGTTAGTCCTGAAGGAGCTCATGTTCATGATACTACTGCACAAATAATGGCCACTATTGCAGAATCTAA
Organism: Sugiyamaella castrensis; assembly: GCA_030583505.1. NCBI lineage: Eukaryota > Fungi > Ascomycota > Dipodascomycetes > Dipodascales > Trichomonascaceae > Sugiyamaella > Sugiyamaella castrensis. Next base: position 21,499 of record JAJMIF010000102.1, read on the forward strand.
TAACAATAGTGATCCAGACCGTGATGTTGAAGCTGCTCGTGGATCCCAATCTCTTCCTGCACGTCGAAATTTTATTTCTAGATTATTTTTCACTAATGGAACTTTCTCGGCAGCTGTCAGTCCAGAGACCCGAACAACAGGCACTTATCAGAGAGAAGGGCATTTCATTTCAACTCGAATTCCATATTCATAAGAACATTTAGCTCTTAATTCTGCCTTCCTTTTCATGCATATCTCTTTTTGTTATGATCTTTTTATTTCAATTTTTTGTTGTAGTTTTTGTTTTCTATTTAACTTGGTATCGTTTGTATTTTTTTTATGTTTTTTATGTACGATTTATGAATGTAATGAAAGTGTATTTCTTCTTATCTTAGCTTCGTATCTGATGTGAATCTGCTGGATCTTGAGGGATTACACTATACTGGAGTATATAACCTCAAGCGAAGTGAGCGGTAGGCTCAGGCAGGAAAGATAGAATAGATCATACAAGAAGTATTCCTCGAGTGTGATTTCAGTATAAACATATTTACAGATGCGCATTCAAGGGTTTTCAGGAACATAGTGTTCACCAGGAACAAGATGTTTATGATCTCTAGGATTAGCAGCCGCCTCATAGATTGCAACTACAGGAGCTCTATTAAGTTTAGTCCATTCACCTCGAAGACCAATGTAAAGAATTTTTGTTATATCCGCTCCATGGTTATCTTCTATAAACAAGGTCAAGCTAGTTATATTTGAGAAATGGGCCCTATTCACAGCATATTCGGCAATTCCTTCATCCTCTAATGTTCGGTTATTATTATTCGTAGCAACATCCTCTGATACAGTATCATCTCCACCAATTCCAAATGGATGAATAAAAGATGCAGTTGGTGTGAGTTCCGAAGCGGTAGAGAAATCCAAATCTTCACGATTTTTGAATAGTTTGATTGTTTTAGGGGCATGTTCATCACAAGTCGTACGAATTAACAATGAATGAAGACGAACTAGTCCAGTAAAAGGAACAAATATTAATAGTTGTTCATCCACATCAGATTCAAGGATTTTAGAAACATCCAATCTCTTCTCCCATTCCTTGAAAACTTCTTTCCCGGCGTCACGTCTGTTCTCATTAAGTGTTATAATAGAATCATGATCGATGTTTTGATATAGTGATTGAACAGCATTGGTATCTGGTGGTGGTACATGATCATGACCATGACCATGGTCATGTCCGCTATGGCCATGATCATGACGGTCGTGGTCTTCTTGTCTACACTCCATTTATTGATAAAAGGAACTTGGATGACGGCAAATCTATTAACAGCAAAGGACAAGAATAGTTAGAGATGGGTGAACAGACGGAGTGATTGATGGTGGAGCGGGATAATCAAATAATCGAATAATAGACTGATGGACTGATAGATCAAGATATATCGATCGAGATGGAGAAGAGATCACGAGATCTCGCTATATGAGGCGAATTTTGACTTGCCACTCAGCCGTATCATAATAATATGCATCTAGCCGCACACATGGCTGATCGATCGATCGACAGTCGCTATCTTATCTATCGGAAATGGATCTTCGTTATGCTCCAGCGGGTGGAGCGCTCGCTCGGGGATAGTAGCTGACCATCCATTTGTGACTTAACTGGGACGCAACTGCAGGTAGCGTATACTCGAAGGATGGGCTAACCGAGCATAGCGAGAGAATGCCAGAGGCACAAATATGGATTGTGGCTAGGGATGACCAGTGAAAGGAAGAACGGGGATGACCAGTGAAAGCTTGTGCCAGGAGGCACGATGCAGAAAAAGGGGTGGTGAGTAAAAAAGATGAATCACTTAATTTAATTATAACAATATGCTAATTACCATGAACTAATACCTGAAAAACCACTATATAATGAATTCGTTTATAAATATTCGTAACTTGATTTTCTTCTCTCAGTATTAAGAAGACTTACTTTCTTCCTCTTCTTCTTCTCCAATAAGAAGATATTCCACTACTTGTTCTTGTCGCATTTCAGTCCGATCGTCTCCTTGTACTCTATCTCTAAGTTCAAGTGAATATCCTTCAACTTGATCATTTTTGGCCTCATCCTCATCCTCATCCTCTGCTTCATTTTGTTTGCTTAATTTATACTTTGAATATGCCATCCAAATAGCACTTGTAAGAATAATTGAACCCCCTACAAATGACCAAACATCAGGAACGTTGCCCCACAGTAATCTTTCCCATAATAACGCCCATAATATAGCAGTATAATTAATAGATGTAACAACAGATGCCTTTTCACGTTGAATAGCAGCAGTCAGAATAAATTGAAAAGCAAATCCAAATATACCAAGTGAGATCAGTAACAACCATTGTCTACCACCTTCAGGCAAAACAAAGGATTCTCCAGGAAGAAATACTAAATTTAAAGTAGAGACAATAATACACCATAAAGCAAAATAAGAAACCGATATTAATGGATGAGCTTTTTTACCAATTTTTCTAATAACAACAAAGCACAGACCTGACGTAAGAACTCCTATCAATGACATTGCCACACCAAATAAACGGTTTCTACCAGAACAATCAGCATCATCGCTGCCATCAACACCACCGCGGTTGATGCTATTATTTTGATTGCCATTAAATAAGTCAAATATAAACGATGGTCTTGCTATTATTATAACACCAAATAAAGAAACAAGTCCTCCTCTTAATTCTATAGAACCAAAAACTTCTCCTAATAGACACCATGCAAGAAATCCCGTAACTGATGGAGATAAAAAGCCAATTACAGTAGCGTCAGATAAATCCAAATAAACTAAAGCATAATAAAAACCAAAAACTCCACAAAATCCAAATAAACCCCTTAAATTTAATAATAACCTCACCCCTTTAGGACCCAAAACAGGATCAGGGATTTTTGCATATAACATATACAATAAGCAGAAAATATAAGTAATTCCCATTCTTACAAATAGAACTTGACTTGGATGAAAAGGAGTATCAGAAGAAGTTTCTAATAATCTTGTAGCAGCACCCATAGCAGTACCGAATGGTTGGGCAATTAACATAAGTTTAATACCAACATTTTGATATATAAGACTATTTTTAATTTCTATTAATTTGTTTCGAATACTTGAACGTTTACCATGATGTTGATTTAGATGCCTATGAAGATGTTGATGAAGATGACTACGTTGCGGATCCTGATTGTCAATTGGAGATTTATTATTGATTCTATCATTTCGAATGCCACCAGTTAAACCTAATTCCACATCATCTAAATCATCAGCTAGAATTGTATCTAAACTGCTTCTGTTGCTCTTATGATAAATATTTGAGGTTGGAGAATTGATTTCGTCATCATTTAATAGAAGAGGTTCCTCTTCAATAATGCTATTATTTTTACTCATTTTAAATGAGTTATTGGGATATCGATGACTATTGGTACTATTACTATTGCTACAACTACAACTTTTGAAATCAGATAGCCCATCGAAATTGAAATTGAAATTGAAATTGAAATTGAAATTGATCCCTTTCAAAATAAAAAACTAGTACTTGGTAGTAGTTAACAAGCTTGAAGTTAGTTAGCTGGTCACTTGAAGCAAAAACAGCCGAGAAAAATTAGATAAAGAGATATGGATTCGTGATATTGACTGACGATCACAAAATAATTAAAATTAAGACAAGTAACTAGTTAAATAATAGTTATAACCTTGGCACAGTTATAGGACAATCAGTAAGTCGTTAGTTAGTTTCGGAGATTTATGCAAATATGTCTAAGATATGGCTTAGTGTGTGTGGGATTGTACATGCGGGACATTCAAAATGTATCCAAAGAAACTGAAGTTAATTAATAAATAATATTTCTAGACTTCGTCAATCATTGACAATCAATCGTAAATCTATTTCTCTAGATTAAATTTACCTCTATTCTATTAGTCTATTGATTTATTTCACACATCATCCCCAACAATGCTTTAATTTCAACCTTTAAATCTCTTTATCCCCCTCTTCAAGCCAATATTCTAACGCAAATATAGAATATTAGATTCGTAATGAATCATCACATTCAAGTGGGGGTCATTGCCGAACCCCGACGGAGTTACGTTACACTGCAGCGCTAGTCAGACCCCTAAACGCACGGACAATAGTGCCAAATGCAACACGATCTCAAACCCTTACTTAACAGAGTTAACAAGTTACTGGGTATAGTCTGCAGGATAAGCTGATAGAATCAGATAGATTACCAGATTAGTAAACTTTGTAAACCTTATAAACGCTCAATGAAAAGAATATATCCTTGTAAAAGACTTAAAATGAACAAAGATCTGTGTTTCCTGAACGTTTATTTCGGCCCGACAAAGTCAAGTCTGCGTGGGGTTGTCAGTGATTAAGCTGTTTTTGGTATATAGTGACAGGGTTTGGGGTTCATACTATACAGGATTGCAGAAGACAGTCAAAACGCGACGGACTGAGAGACAGCGACTGCGAGGGAAGGCGACTGGGAGACTGGGAGACTGTGAGACTGTGGGAGACTGTGGGAGACTGAGAGACTGAGAGACTGAGAGAACTGATTGATCTAGGACTTGTACCGAGTCTTACAGACTCAAATACTATACAATCTAGCATACAATCCTGTGGGATATAGTCTTGTGGGTCAATCTTCATCAAAGAAGCTTTTGAGGGCTGTATAAGATAATTTGTGATGCGTAAGACTGGTTAGAGACCATGACTCACGCGGACCGATTAAATCCTCTTAAATGTACAAATATATTCTTTCCTTGTATTTTTACATATCCTATCATATCATGATGTATTGTGTGACCTGATCTGGCCTTTAATTGTATTTTTTTCATTAATGCACATACATATATAGTCAGTCACATTCTAGCATACTACTATTAGAAATCAACAAAGAACAAAAAAAGAAACAATATGATCCCAAGAATTATTAGTCGTCGTCCAGTTGGATCAAATATTATTACTCATCATCAAAATAGTTTAATATTATCACTAGTACTTAACGTTAGATCTTATAGTAGTGGTAGTGGTAGTGGTAATAATAATGACCCAAAACTACCACCATCAAGACATGTAAGTCTTTATTCAATATTGTATAATGAGTTAGTTCTTTATTTCCAGTAACTTATTCTATAGCGTTGCTGGTTTTCACTAACATTATAGGGGGCTTTTTATATCCAATTCGGTAAACCTCTGGTTAAGATAATCTCCTTATCATTGATAACATTCGCTGTACTAAAAGGTGCTAAATTGGCGTTATCGGAAGATCAAGATCAAGTTTAATTTTTTTAAATCAACACACTCCGATTTGTTACATCGCAAAGTTCGGGCCCACTATTATGCCTCCCGCGCCTGGGGCAGAGCTCGCTTTACTTGAGTTAAATTCGTATCAGTCCATAGGAACACCTTCTAAGAGCTATCAGTATTTTCTAAATTGATTAATATATTTACTATTGTTTATACATAAATGTCACTTTTTATTTAAGCACCAAGAGTCTTATGAAGACGAGAAGCAACTGCTTCAATGAACTCCTCAGTAAGAACATAACTGGATCGATCAGTCTTTCCACTAGCAAGAGCTAAATCTTTAGTCATAATACCATCAACTTGAACAGTATCAACAGTAGCTTTCTCAAGTGCTTCTCCAAAGTTAACAACGTCAGGAGTGCCGTCAAGTTTACCACGTTGAATAATACCACGAGTCCAGGCAAAAATAGAAGCAATAGAATTAGTTGAAGTTTCTTTGCCTTGTTGCCATTGACGATAATGACGGGTTACAGTTCCATGAGCAGCTTCAGACTCAAAAGTTTTTCCATCTGGTGTAATAAGAACAGAAGTCATAAGACCAAGAGAACCGAAACCTTGGGCAACAATATCAGATTGTACATCACCATCATAATTCTTAAGAGCCATAACATAACCACCTTTAGATTTAATCATCTGTGCAACCATATCATCAATTAAACGATGTTCATACCAAATACCTTTAGCTTCAAATTGTTTCTTATAAGTTGATTCATAAAGTTCAGCAAAGATATCCTTAAAACGGCCATCATATCTTTTAAGAATGGTATTCTTAGTAGACAAATAAAGAGGTAATTCTTTATCAAGAGCTAATTTGAAAGAAGCATGGGCAAAACCAATAATAGAATCAGTAGTATTATACATGGCTAATGCAACACCACCATCTTCCTTATAATCATAAACTTTAATTCTTTCAGGTTCACCACCGTTTTTAGGAGTGAACACTAACTCAAGAGTACCAGCACCTTTAATGACGGTATCTTCAGCTTTATATTGATCACCAAAAGCATGACGACCAATGATAATAGGTAGTTCCCAACCTCCTACTAAACGAGGGATACGAGGGATAACAATTGGTTCACGGAATACGGTTCCACCAAGAATATTTCTAATAGTACCATTTGGTGATAACCACATTTTTTTAAGATGGAATTCTTTAACACGAGCTTCATCGGGAGTGATAGTAGCACATTTAACACCGACTTGATATTTTAAAATAGCTTCAGCAGAGTCAATAGTGACTTGATCATTAGTTTGATCACGATATTCAATACCTAAATCGAAATATTTAAGATCAACATCAAGAAAAGGTAAAATGAGTTTCTCTTTAATTGATTTCCAGATGATTCGGGTCATTTCATCACCATCGAGTTCAACGATTGGGTTGGCGACTTTAACCTTTTGGATAGGAGCAGCAGAAGTAGCGACTGTCATTGTTAATTAATCAAAAGAAAGAAGAAAAAAAAATTAAAAAAATTAAAGAATATGATTTGAAGGATGAAGAATGATAATGAAGATCTTAATAAAAGTATCAGAAAGATAAAATTCGGATAAATATATCCGGGAATCTAAGGATATATATATAAATAATCGCGTGGTATATCAACGGGTATTTAAGGTTTTGTTTAAGATCCGCTCGACGGCATTGGATCGGGCATGAGGAACAAATTTATTTTTTAACCGTTTATGGTGTTCTAAAAAAAAAAAAAAAAAAAAAAAACTTGATTTGGTTTCGCTTAGTACGCATTTTTTTACATCCTTTTCTCACACGCATTTTTCCGCTACCTGCCAATACCGCCCTGCCCTATAATACATAGGTAGGTCCGCTCCTCGGTTAGAAAAGAGGTATATAACAAGACGGTACAGGTACATGCCAGTAGATTACAAATGGAGGTACCGCACACCCCATACGCGAAGGTATCTACTGTCGGACATTTGTTTTACTTTTTTTCTTATTTCCGCTTGCAACTCAAAATGAAAGTGATAGTCAACACAGAGAGAACCAGAGTGAGTGAGAGAAGGTATAACAGCAACAGTAAGTGACTCAGTGAGAGAAATAGACAGTTAGACTGATAGACTGATAGACTGATAGACTGATAGACTGATAGACTGATAGACTGATAGACTGATAGACTGATAGACCGAGAGATAAGAGAATATAAAATTGGTATATTGAGCATCCCGCCTTATTTTTTTTTTTTTACTAGTACCTTTTCGGTGTTATTCCGAAATAAAAACCAATTAGACCTTTTGTTATCCCCAACCCGTCAGGTCCTTTTTTCAGTGCTACCCTCTATACGTCATTATCATGTCCCGATTCCTTGAATTATGATTCGCTCAAGCACGTCTGCTGGGGGTCTCATTATTCCGCCATTCTATTATGGCCGGTTTATTTTCGGGCTGATTAAGGAAAGATGTGAAAAGTCCGAACACGGGCCGAATTTTGACGTTTGGGGAACTATTACGTAATATATTATGTAATAGTTGATCGACCCGGGTACTACACCCGATTTTAACCTCTGGCGGTTGAGGGTAGCCACAGTATCTTGGCTCGAGAGAAAGGAGATATAATAACTTGAGTATGAAAACCGTGGCAGATGAGATGGTATTTAATAATTTGGAAGATTGGAGGCACATAGCAAGTCTTATCGTTAATGTTCTAGGGAGAGCAAAAACTGTGGTAAAATAGTATTGGTTTCACCGTGAATTTTTTCTATTATTTCGTCAACCAATACGAGCTAGTCGGAGCCACAATTTCAGCCGTATATGGAAAATACGGGGCCATGAAAATTTGGGTATAATAAAAGAAGCTGAGATGAGATCGGTGGTAAGAGAACGAATTTATAATATGGGGAATTCAGATAATAGAAGGGAGGGTATATGGATTGGACGGATATTAGCACTGGAGTGAATCGAAAGTCATAGGTAAAAATAGTAAAAATAACATGTAATAATAACATGTAACAATAACATATCATAAAAACTGAAGTCGCTTCAAATGACAGACATCCCCACTTCTTCGGTAGCTAGGGATTGGCATACTCCACAGATATCATTGCTCGAGGCTCCGACCGTACTAATACTTTACGGTCTTAACCTCGAGCAGAGACTCAACAACGACTGGGTCTGGATCAGACCCCAGAGGTCGGATACAATGTGAGTTTTATCTGTTGCCTTCTCATTGAATAATTCAACTGGTTCAGCTGGTTCAACAGGTTCAACTGTTTCCATAAATCAAATCAAACCTTTATTTTTGAAACATTTCAATCTCAAAGTTTCTTCATCTCATTCTTTAATCCATTCACCTTTGTTCTACTTACATGCTCTAATACTCGATTGCTTGGAAACCCAAGCAACTCTTCTAGCAGCAATTACAGCAACTCTAGACATTTCTATCAATTCTTCTTATCTTCTAAACAGTATCAATATAAACCAAAATCTTCAGTCTCTAAACAACAGACAAGACCTTTTATACAAAGGGTATGACTCAAGAAAGAAGACAAATAAATCTGATTGACTATTTTCCGATAGCGGCCCTCAAACCCTGGCCCCACAACAATTCACGTGATAAATTCCCTTGCTCGCGCGGGGTAGATATGTAGATTGATTATTTAAGCTTGAAGTTCTGACAAAAGTGACCAGTTATTCTTAACTTGACATTATGCCCCCGAATATTAAGCGAAGTCGATGGTGGGGCTTGCTAGACTCGAGGCAACTCAGGCAAGCTCATCTCTGCCCTTATTGGAACGAAGCGAGGAGTTTGAGGCGGCCGCCAGAGGCCAAACAACTACAATGAATTGGTCAAGTCTCGTCATGATAATTACCTCTGGTGTTCTAGTTATCCCAGAAAATTGTTTCGTTCAGAACATCAGAATCTTCAGATCTGCCATCTTTTTTGCCCCCATTATCTTGGAATTGCACGCTTTGAGTCATAGGGCATATGCGTGGTCGACTGGGGGCAGATCATGTTAGCTCTGATTAAGATGGCCATGTGATCTGTGCAAAAAAACTAATACTAGTTTCAGTTTCTCTCAGATGCTCTATGAGCCGATCAATTCAAATTTATTGGAGTTAATGCCGATGTTGTTACAACTTCTGGATTACACTCTGTGATATGTTCTGGAATTTTCTTTACAGCTGGTGTAATGTTAGAGTAAGTTACACACCCGAGAAATAGTCCATATTATCAGCTCTTTAGATAGATTCCTCAATACGGGTCATTTTGGATCTTGTTGACTTTGATATTAGTCAAAGCGAATCAAGTGGTAGTTGAAAACCTGTAGAAAGGCGACTCTCTAGGGCTTAGAAGAACGCTTGCTGTCAACGAACTGAGTTATAGTAGAGACCATTCGGTCGTATGCTGTAATAACTTGAAATATAGATCGATATGAATTTAGCAATTGCTGTTGAAGGTATATATATATATATATATCATTTTGGACCCTGCAGTCGGACCCTGATTATCTTACTTTCAATCCAGTGTAATTCCTCCAGTGGCTGGAGCTAATCGATCCTGTTGAGATATGGATTTCTTGCGCAATCATTTCAACAATATCAGGAATAGCTGGGGCTACGCATATAAAGATTGTGCAGTCTTCGGCAAGTAGCAAGCAACGCCCAAAAAGCGACGTCTTTACAGGCTTGACTCCTGGCATTATTTAAGAATGAAATGATGGGCCAGATAGACGAGGCTTTCAATAGGGTCTGGAGCAATGTCCCAGGTAGCGGAGGAAGAAATGACGGACATCACAACCGGGGCCAGAAACAACGGCGATGTCGGCCGTGAGAAAGCGCAACAGAGCGTAGTGTAGAGCGTAAGCCGGAGCAACGGTGGGACTCGACCAAAGCTGAGGCGACATGGCTTACTTCGTTCTAGTCCAACATCGTATTTCCGCTTCACATTGCCTCCCCGACGACGGTTCAACACATTCAGAAATATCTGTGAACTGTATATATATATATATTATTTTATATATAAATAAAATATACCAAAATGAAGACTAATAAAATTCCATAATTGTTCCTAGGAATTGTATTAATCACCAGTCATTACATTGGTTTTATAAAAATGAATTTAATGATCACATATTGTTAATATGATCAGATTTGAAATGATATTATTTACTGATCTAAAGAACCAGACTTCTTGAGCTGATAATAGATAATGGCAAAAGGAGCACCCAAACCAAGGGCTAGATTAAAAAAGTTAGTCTAATAGTTATTTTCCTGAGGGAGCCGCCCAGATTGAATCTCCATTCTCCTCTCCGACCACAGTTCTGGTCCAGAGGCACCTCTACTCTACTCTACGATCCAATAAACTCCAGCATTGTCATTCAATGGACAGCCAGATACCGCTAGCGGAGCTCTACCATGTGTAAAACGCAACTTTATGTGCGGTCGGAAAACAATTGACTCTGTAGCATGACTCCGATATACCAATTGCAGTTGTGTTAAATCTGGTAGAATAACGAATAACTCCAACACAAGTCCAGGCAATAGGAAACGGGGTCTCTCGAGAGAAACGGTATGCAGGCCTGTCCATTCGTCCATTCCCTATACTTACCAAAGTAACCCCAGTGCAAAGCCCAGAAAGGAACATATTTACGGCCATGAACTTTGAATGGAAGATTATTATAAGGACCTTCAGGAGCATGACCAGAACGAACAATGGTCGAAGTAGAGAAACCACGACGGGTAATAGCAGAAGCTGAACGTTGACTTAGTCTAGAGAGCATTGTTAAAGTCTTATTTTTATAATAATTGGTCCTTGATAACGATGAATAATAGTTTGGGTGGTGATGGATGAAGTGGTGTTAGGAGTAAAAGTGAAAAAATGAATTTGATTTGACCAAAAGATTTGTGTGGGTTGGGTACATGGCAGTAGCAGCAGGATTAATAGCAGAGGACAAGCAGCCCCTCGGTGGGAGAGAATCTGCACTGTCAGTTCGTAACCCTTCTGTCTGCACTCTGGTCTGTTTTTGTGTTCAATAGTCTGTTCACCGTTCTATCTGCACCGCTATAACACTACACACTGTCAAATCAAAGTCAATGTTTTTTGGGTGTGAACTCGCTATAAAAATATGACCTGATCTTTTCAGACGAAGATCCCCGGAATGGTTTTGTTGTTGCATATATTTTGAAGAAATAGACTTGTTTGATTGGTTGAAATTGAGGAAGGTTATGCAGGGTAATTGGGAGTTGACGCGGCTGTGCACAGACTGTGTACGTTCTAGCGAGTTGCCAGCACCCCTTCAGTCTCTGTTACCCACTCCCAGAACATACCCGCCGCGCGTATGTACCCGTCATCTGATTTTTTTTCAATATCTGAATTTTATTGGTTGGTAATTGGTTCATCGCTTGTTCTTTCATCATTATCCTCCTCCTCATCAACCGTCATCAAATTTAATTTGAAAAGGAATCAATTAAACAAGACAATTAAACAAAATCAAAATGGCTGTTTCTAACGCTGCTTTCAAACCTATTACTGGCGCTCTTAAAAGAAAGATTATCGCTGATATTACTGTTGGTATGTATTTTCTTAATTCTCTCTCTCTCTCTCTCTCTGTCTCTCTGTCTCTCTGTCTCTCTCTCTCCCTCTACGCCCCGCCCCAGCCCCCTAGCTCTCCCTTCGCTCGAGAAGTTAAAATCTTCATGGGAATTCGTCGTCTATATAGTCTCTCGAGTATAACGAGAGCTAGGAGTCTGGGTCCCCAGACGTCAGAGGACTGTTAGAAGCAAAACTCGGCGTCTTCCTCTGCTACGGCATGGATGAATGTTTAATTGTAATGAATACTAACTAACTTACTAGCTTTTGGTATGTGAAAAGGGAATTGGTAGTGGAATATATGAAATAGCTGAACAGGTCCAAGTAAATTCTATGATCTCGTACTGAACCGAAATCCGAAGAGAATTCACAAAGCCCAAATACCGTAGAGGCAAAGCTTGGAAACAAAAGGAACATGTATCTCAGGAAAAATCCCGATTGTTATAGTGTCTGGTTCACCGCCCTAGTTGCCGCAGCCAGCAGAGTCTGACTGAAGGACAATAGGTTCGGATTTTTCAGTTTTATTATTTTGTTGTTTGGCTTTTAAGTACTTGTTTGGCTAAGTGGGACTATATTTTAAGCTTCGTATGAAAACTAACATAATATAGCCCTCGGTGGTGTCTTATCTTCTGTATGGTGGTGGGGGTAAGTTTGACCATTAACTTGACAAATTTCGTCTGTCTAGCTCTTATATTGGGATTTGTCTGTCTCCGACCTCTCGAAGTAGGGAACTGGGTATTTCTTTTATTTACTAACTTGCAGACTCCACGTTCCTAGAGTCGAAAAGCGTGACGCATGGTATGCCCAGAATGCCAAAGCTAAGGGACAGGAGTAAGTTTCTGTCTCTTTATAGAGAAGGAAGTTGGCACGTTGTCTTGCGGTGAAGCCTTATTCGCATTCTTGGATAAACCTATTTAAGAAATAATTAAATCATATTACTATATTGAATTTCCTGTGATTCTGTCTGTCTGCTCGGGGATCCGTCTCCGGCGTCTGGGGAGTGACTCCAGATCCCAATCTCTCGCTTCGTTCTAGGAGCGAACATTTGTCTTACTACCGGATGCTGATGGTGACGCTGATGATGATGATGATGATGATGACAGTAATAATAATGATGATGATAATAGTCATAAAGATAATGATGATGAAGAACAGGATAAAAAATTCGGTGCATATCATCAAATGTATTATCATAATGATAAATTAATAGCTATAGGAGTTTTAGACATTCTCCCTGAATGCGTTTCTAGTGTGTATTTAATCTGGCATCCCGATTATGCCAAATTTAGTTTGGGAAAATTGTCTGCTCTAAGAGAAATTGCTTTGGCTCAAGAATATAATTCACCTTATTATTATTAACATGGGGCCGTGCCCCAGCCGCTGGCTGCTGCATCCCATCCCAGTTGAAATTAACAGGGTGATGCTACAACAGGTTCGGGTACGGTAGGAAAAAACGTTTTCTGATGATATAAATATACAGTACAGTATAACGTAGACCTGACTCATTGGTTTAGTTCTTTTCTTTCTCCTTAGTGAGCTAAACTAACTCGTTAGGTCAGTATCTTGATATAGAGTTATAATGAATATAGTGAGCTAAACTAACTTGTTAGCATTGATAAGAGCGCGGACAGACTTCAACAATCCCCTGAAAACGGGCAGTCGTGGGTCAGCCGTACTATAAGTTCTAGCTAGCGATAGCTAGCTAGCTAGTTACGAGTTAGTTAGCTAGCTGGCTGTCATCAGAATCAACGACGCACTCTTATCGTCTCTCATCTCAGGGTTCCTGTTCCTCGTCTTCTTTCTGTATAATTGATTATGTTATTGATCCTTATAATTGATTGTGTTATTGATACTTATAATTGATTGTGTTATTGATCCTTATAATTGAATTGTGTAATTGATCTTATAAAGTTGAGGAGTTGTATACTGGTAATGCTAGAGTTCTCTTCGTTAACAAAAGATGCTCTTAATAGTCTTCTGACTATCGTAGATGGTATTCGGCCAACTAATAAGATCCTTATTCTAGATGACACATTAACATCAACGGTGAATTCAGTAGCATCGAAATTTAGCCAGTTAAAGGATCATGGAATTGAGAAGATCTTTTGGTTACAAGGTGGAGATAATCGCATTGACCCTGTAGATCGTAAGAAAAGCCTGATCTACTTGACTGGAACAGGAGTTGACAAGGCTTTTTTAGTAGCTAAACATGCTCAATCAGTTCTTGGAAGTATGGTTGTTATAGAGGATAATGAATCCGGTACCGGACAACATTATCCAACAAGCCATACAGCTTCTCCTTCTTCTTTACATGTAATTGTTGTACCAGAAAGAACATTAGCATTTTCTCATATTCTTGAAGAAAGTAGAGTACTTGGAGATTTGACAATTCATAACTGGCCTGTTCATTTTCTTCCTATAGATGATGATGTTTTGTCATTGAATTTACCTTCTGGCGGATTTGAGGATACCTATTTAAAAGGTCTTCCTTCTGCTGTTCATTTAGCAGCAACAGCTATCCAGGATTTACAAGAGAGATACGGATTAATAGGTAGAATTACTGGCAAGGGAGATCATGCTAGAATATTAGCAGATATCTTACTTAATAAACGAGAAGAGCGTCGAACAGAATTATCTGAAGCATCCACAAATATAAACAGAACGGGATCTTCTGGGTTTTTGGATAGTATTAAATTTGCTGGAATAGGAGAAACAACAACAAATGGAAAACATGGAAAAAATGGCCATAGTGACAACTTGTCAGATGAAGGTGGTCTAGCAGCATCGACTGTTTTCTCTCATAAATTTTCAAATATCTTTGTAGGTACTCATATTGACCATTTAATTATTGTTGACCGTAGAAGTGATTTGGTTACACCGTTATTGACCCAATTGACCTATCATGGTTTAATAGATGAGTTTTATAAAATGTCCGAATCTGGTCAAGTTGATGTACCGGCTTCTGTCCTTCAACCTAGTCCACAACAACAGCAACAGCAAAATAGTCAACTATCTTCTTCTTCATCTTCGACCGCCATCGGTTCTACCACTTCCGCCATTACAAGAAAGGCCTCTCTATATTCGGAAAATGACTCTCTTTTCCATAGAATTAAGGATACCAATTTCGCAGTTGTAGGTCAATCACTGAATCGGATTGCTCGAAAACTTCAAGCAGATTATGATGCTCGTCATGGAGCGAATACTGTTTCTGAAATAAAATCTTTTGTATCAAAATTAGGTGGCCTACAAAGTCTTCATCAAAGCCTCCGATTCCATACTGCTCTTGCTGAAGATGTGATGACTAAAGTTCAAGCAGAAGAGTTCAATAAGTGGCTTGAAGTTCAACAAAATATTGTAGCTGAATCACTGGATACCAATACAATACTGTTAATGATAGAAGAGCTCATTAGTCGATCATCATCCCTTTCTATGATTCTCCGTCTCATCTCCTTGGAATGCCTTTGTAAAGGAGGAATTAAAGAGAAACAACTTCTGGCTCTAAAGCATCAGATTGTGCAAACATATGGATACAAACATATTTTAACATTATCTAATCTTGAGAAATTGGGATTTATATTTGCTAGGGCTCCTTCAATTCCTAATAATTTCCCTTCGCTTCGTAAATCTCTTAATTTGATTGTCGATCAAACAGATGATGCTACTACCGGTAGTGGTAATAATGATGTCTCAATGGCATATTCTGGGTATGCCCCTATTAGTGCCCGCCTTGTACAATGTGTTATTGATAAACGAGCAGTTATTCGTCCTCGTCGACTTCTACCTAATGTTGCTACACCTTCAACTTATGCAAATGTACAAGCTGTAACTTCATCTTCCGGTTGGAAAGGAGCCGAAGATATTATTAACTCCTTCCCTGGTAGTGTTATAGAGGATATTCAGCGTAGCGAATCTCAACTTCGTGAAGCTAAACTACGCAAAATCCTTACTCGTAATACCCCTGGTCATGATAAACAAACCACTCTTGTCTTTTATCTAGGTGGTATAACCTATGCAGAAATAGCCGCCTTACGGTTTGTTGGTCAAAAGGATTCACTGAATACGAACATTCTCATAGCCACGACTGGTATAATATCTGGTGATAAAATTATTGACATTGCAATGCAGCGTTGATAGAAACGTATCTTTGTAATATTATTTATTCAGACTGTACTTAACTCTCATTAAGTCTCTTGGACTCCTGTCATTTGCCTCCGGCAGCTGGGGCGCTGCCCCAGACCCCGTAACTCGCTTCGCTCGAGGTTCAAATCGTCCTGCAACCACTCTTCATTGAGCTCGACCTTCCCGGCATAATCGAGGTCAAATCCCATTTCCTGACCAAGAGCAGCCTCAAACGAGCCCAGACAACACGATCTTAACTTTGAGCGAAGCGAGTTACGGGGTCTGGGGCAGCGTGAGTGTGCGCTCCATCAACAGGTTCTCTCGTTGGGCGGTGGCTAGCTCACTTAGGTGGGTCCGGAAATCTAACCTGTCCCGAAGCGGGAGCGTCCAGCGACTAAGATTGCCTTCCGCCAGACTCTGTTATCATCAAAAGTAAACGAGGGCTAAAGCAAAGAGAATCCGGCCTATAACTCACAAGCATTTACGTATTCCTTTTTTGATTAGTTCTATTATAAATAAATAGTATCACTTCTATTTTAGCCAAGTGATCCTTTACGGTCATTTTGTTCAAAATTGACAACAAGCCGTAGACTAAAAGGAAGAGCTGGATCAGTAATTACAATCTCATCTCCAGACTGAATAAGCTCAGATAGAGGTTTAACAAGATTAGAACGAGTGGCTTCTTCTAAAGCTGGAGGACTTCGCATATAAAGAGATTTATCAGCTCTACGAATGGATGGAGCAGGAGATTTAGTTTCAGGACGTTCAGCAAGAGAAAGAATAAATTCCTCAAGACTTTGAGACGGGTTAACAAAAATAGGGCTCGCCCGACTACCACATACAGGACAATCTTCCTTTTTTTGATGGTCAAATGTATATGTATAAACCGAATCATTACCAGAATACATCATATAATTATTCAAATAAGGATTTGAAGATGACCCGATTTTAAACGCTTCATTACAGCAAGCTGCAGCGATAATAGCATTAGTTGAAGCTATTGATGGAATAATCCGTTTGATTACTCCTTGAGTCAGGGTATAAGTGACTCCCGGAATATTAAACTCTCTGGCACGCGATAACGCAGTTTCATAAATCCATTTAACATCTCCTGGAGAATCATTATTAATACTCCTCTCAGGAAATTGTTGTGGCCACTGTAAAACACTTGCCCACTCAATACAATGTTCAGCCATACGTGGAGTATTAGCAATAGTACAAATAGGATAAGTAATTTGTTTTCCTAGCATATCCAATGAACATTCATAACATGAAGTAATAGTTGGGAGTATAACTCTTGCTTGACCTTTAAATCCTTCTGTTCCTCCGTCTATAAGAGGCTTAAGAGATTCTGGATTATTATGATCAACCAGATTAACCAAAGTAGCATTGATCCATCTACGGGCCTCCACACTATCCAATCCACATACAACTAGACCAAATTGCATATAGTAATCATCATCTTTATCTTGGATTTTACCAAAATAGGGCGTGACGTTAACTCCTTTAATACGATTCATAACAAACTCAGCTGCCACGATTGCTTTCGATTTACCAATATCTGATTCTCGAAACAAAAATTGTCTATTCAAATTGGACAAATCGATAGTATCCATATCAATAACGTGAATATCACGAAATCCTGAAAGAGCCAAATTCTTCAGAATTTCACAACCCAATCCACCAGCTCCAATTACACTAAAAGAGTTAGGATTCGACTAAAGGCATAATCTTGACTGTTCTATGTACTCTCAACCTAATTCCACCCCCAGATCTATGTCCAATATCAGATCTACCTCCCTCCATTTCACCTTGCTCATTCTTCGGAAACCACAGCCACTACTTACAGAACCTTGACAGTCTCAAGAAACTTCTTGACATGTTCCCCTGGACTGAACTCATCATAAACAAAAGGACCCGTCCTAGAAAGAATCCGATCAATCGTAGGCATGGCTAAAGAACATCAGACTATAATCAAAGAAAATCAATTGAAATTTCTCGAATCGAATCTCCTGAATCAGTCTGTTGAATTATGGCAATGAAGAAGTAACTTCTGTATAATGTTCATAGACATCGTTAAGGGTATGGCAGATATACGTATATATAGGCCTTATATTTAATTGATTACTCGAGCGGCGAGAGCGCGCGCGCGGCCGTGTAAGGAAGATCACGTGAATCGTTTGATAGTGCTCGCGCTGGCTAAGGGTCCTTCTGCCTTCGGCTGAGGCTCTGCTTCAGACCCCGTTGCCCGCTTCGCTCGACGTTAAGAAATTATTGATTGGCTAAATATTTTATGGTCTCAACTTCGAGTGAAGCGAGCAACCGGGTCTGAGACAGAGCCCCAGCCGCTGGAGGCAATTAACCAGATTCCTGACAATTTCCTGTGATTCAGCCGTGCATGAAATTTCGGCTGTCATCGAATCATTTTTAGGTTCACCACTTTTTTCTGGTTGTTACCTTCCGATATTCTGAGATCATTCATTATCAATACTCTAAGATCATTCATTATCAATACTCTAAGATCATTCATAATCTTTCATCTAAGAACACTCATTATCTTTGATCTAAGATCATTAACTACCTGTCTTAATAGTCTGAAAGATTCGATATGATTCAAATAAGGCAAGCTACCGTTTATGACCTACAAGGCATGCAAAACGCTAATTTAACAAACCTTCCTGAGAATTATACTCTGAAATATTACCTTTACCATGCATTATCATGGCCCCAGGGTTCATATGTGGCTACAACTACCTCATCTTCAGGACAAGAACGAATCATAGGATATGTTTTAGCAAAAATGGAAGATGATAATACAGAAGAAGATGCTAATACTCCTCCCCATGCTCATATTACTAGTCTTTCAGTGATGAGAACATATAGAAGAATGGGAATTGCCGCCAAGTTACTTCGACAAGCATTAAGAGGATTAGTAGAGAGTTATGGCGCTAAGTATGTGTCTTTACATGTTCGAGAATCCAACGGTGCTGCTATTCATCTTTATCGAGATACGTTGAAATTTCAAGTTATTGAAGTTGAACATGGTTATTATGCTGATGGAGAGGATGCTTTGTCAATGAAGCTAGCGTTGAATGAAATGGTTCCACCGGCTGATGAGTTATATGATGATGATGAAGATTTGTTAGTTGGTGCAATTGCCGATTCTACTGCTCGGACGTCAATTAGTGCATAGTATACTATTACGTAGAATAAAACGAGATAAATGTTGTTTTTTTTCAACTCTGGCTGGTGTGGTGCTGTTGAGACAGTAAACTATTTTGCCAATCGAGCAAAGCGAGCTACGGGGTCAGCCGGAGGCATGGCAAAAGAAGATCGATTTGGGATATGCAAACTTTTGTTTGATTATTCTATATTATTAATCCAATAAATAGGTGTGTTATGAGTTCATCTCTCTCGATCAATAACTGATTGGTCAAATTTAACTAAGAAAACCGTTCTTAAAGGATGTTCATCCGTTTCAACTGTATGAGCTGTCACCGTGGCAGTAAATAAAGATCCATCTAAAACTGCTTCAATAACACCGGCTGCAAAAGCTGCACAATTCAATTGAGACATCTCCCGAGGAACTGAAATAAATTGAGTTATCACAGGTTCTAAATCTATAATCATATATTCATTCGGAGAATCGGTAGATCTTTCAAGAGCATCAGCAGGTTTACCGAATATTGTTCTCCAAATTGTAGTATATATGAATTGTAAAATTGCCAAGATCTTAATCTCCCTTCTAGCATTTTTACCTTCTCTAACAGTGACTAATTCAAGGGCTCGTTGACCAATATGATATCCTAATTGATTGAGCCGACTCTCAAAATCTTGTATCCCAGAGGATTTTTTTTGCATGTATTGAATAATTTCAGAGAAAATAAATGCAAAACTTGATAATGAAACTTCTGAAGATCTTCGATTCAACATCTTATCATATTTTGAAGCTCTTTTACTTGACAGCATGAGAGAAGAGGCGGATGCCAATGATGACGAACTAATATTTGCCGCTGTCACGGCTGTAATTGTACCAGTTCCACTACCACCAATACCACCTATTCCTGGTCCGCCTACACTTGGATGAGGTAAAGTAGAAGATGGCGTTCTAGGTATACCAGTTGGTTGACGAGATGATGGTACTATAGGAGTAGAAGGACCTGGTACTGCCGTAGGTATAGACATTATTATTCGATAAGAAGAAAAGACTTAGAATATGAATGTACCTGATCATATAATACCGGACGGATTACTATAACACCGGATAGAATATCGAATTAGAATAACACCAGATTAGTATAATACCGAATTAGTATAACACCAGACTAGTATAACACTAGATTAGTATAACGCCAAATTAGTATAATCAACCACAATGAAATATAACTTTCCAATTTCCAAAACAGAATTGAACTTATCAGATCAGATGGAGAAATTGGCAGCTAGATAGTGAAGAAGAGAGAGAGTTTAAGGAATGAAGAACGTACAGAAATATATAGGTTCGCGATGCGGCTTGAGTGTCTCAGGTGGCTTTCAGTCAATAATGTCGAGTTATAGTAATTCAGGGGGGTCTCTCATGGATCCGGCAATAAAAGCCACAGGTATTTCTCCGGCGGCTGGGGCGCTGCCCCAGACCCCATGGTTCACTTAGCTCGATGTCAACTACGTATAGGAAAGAGAGCAAATATCCGGAGCATAGCCAGCATCTGAGGAAGTGCCGCAGGCATGTACAAGGGCGTTGGTCCAGCTATAGTTTGCCGCCTGTAAATCCTATCTGAATCTGATAGGACATAGAACTCAGCGTAATATATTACAGCTTATTGAGAGTACTAACTGTCTAGAAATTATAGACAAAATAAATAAAAGAGATTATCATGTGTCATACTACAAGTCAAGGAAATCATCAATTTCCAACCAAACAATTATTGAAGATTTAAAGGAGACAAGATTTTTTCCATATGAGTACCTGTAACAAAGCCAGTTATGCAACGACTTCTTTCTTCCGCCTCTGCGCCAACACCATCATCAAATCGAACAATTATTGCGAGCTTAATACGGGAGAGAATACGAACGCTTGGTCCGTAATAAGTAAGCACTACTATAAGAGCAGTAGAGGCTTAAGTTAGTCCAAGACAAAACTTAAATCATATAAATGAAGAGATTCAAGCTCAATTTTATCACAGTGCAATACTGCAGATACTGACGTTTCTCTATCAGAGTCATCATTTGCCATTTATTGAAAGCAGATTTCAATGTGGCAAATAATGGATTCATAGCAAAGAATTTGATATTGGCTCCATTTATTTGGTGGACTTCTTTTTGAATCATCTGTGCCATAGCAGAAGTGAGCTGTGGGTAGATGAATCATTTCGAAGGTTTGCTCGGAACTAACTGAGATGTCCATTCTGAAGAATCGAGCTTTTCTAACGGAGTCGAAGAAAGCTTGACTTGTAGGATAGGACGTCTGTGGGGTGAAGATATCTTCTCATCATCATTAGTTCTTTTACGTTTCCTGGATGTATTAGAATCACTACTACTAATACTACTATTAAGTATCACTCCAGGGGAATCCAAGCTTAGTTTATTATATTGATGGATAGTCGTCTTCTCTTTGGCTAGACTCTCCTTGACGAGTTCGACAATTGCAATCAACTTTTGACCAGTACAAGTAGAATTTGACAATTCTACAACAGAACCATCCTTCAAAAATGTAAGTACTCTTTTCACCATAACTTCGACATGATCATTTTTTCGTACATCAATAACATTTTCCGGCATTCTGTCCTATATTGTTTATATCTAATAACTGGAAGAAGAAATACGAGAAAAGGAAGAAGTATGTTAAGAAATTTCAAGTCGGGGCATGGTCATGTGATCCGTGGGGCTAGGCGCCGGCAGGCGGGGGGTGGGGGGTCATCTCCCCTGACAGATTTTTGACTGAATCTGAGTGAATCAGTGAATCATTGACGTACGTGGCCCGGTGCACAGCATGGTTCTCTCTGGGTCTAGACTTGGGCCTTGGACATGGCTCGATTGTCGGGTGGAGGTTACACCTTTAGCCACTTCAGATCCACTGCTTCTTCGTCTCAGACGTCTGTATCGCAGTTTCCATGCAAAACGATCCGGGGCTACAACCCAGTCGAATGACTACGGACAGCTCATGGTCTTACAAGAGTTTAAATTACACTAATCTGAAAATAAAATATATTTCCGCTTTTGACGAGCAACTGCTAGTGCTCGTCTCTGGATCTCTAATGGCAGAAAATCACAGAATTCTTCAATAACATCTGGAGGAAGACTGGGAAGTTGAGTTAGATTATCATTATCTTCAAGACCCAATTCATCAACTATCTCAGTGAGACGTTCCCAATGTGCTGGAGTCCATTTTTTGACAAATTGTGGTTGTGAGGGTGGCCTTGATAGAGAATTGTATCGAGATGATGGGCTGTTGGAAGCTGAAGCTTTGGACCTGGGAGAACCAGAACTGGATTCAGGCAGGTATAAATGATTTGGACCGTCTGGAAAACTTGGCTCGACATCACGAATAGAATGGACTTGAGATAGATTGTTGGAATGGCTTCCACTAGGTGTAGCTAATATGTCATCATAATCATCATCATAATTAGCAGTGGGTTGAGATTTGATTCGATGTCGATATTCGGAAATTAATTCAATCGATTGAATATGAGCACGTCTTTTTCGTCGAGAGTCTTCAAAGGAAAAAGATGCAGGTGTCGACAACGAAGAAGATGAATTGTGAGGGCGAGATAAAGAAGGTGGAGAGATTATACCACTTATACCATCATTACTATCTTGATCGCCATTTGGTAATAATGACATTAACTCAGGTGGAGGATCAAGTTCATCATCTTCACTATCAAATTCAGAAGAGTGTAAGACATTTGTCTTCAAAACAGGTGGTGGATCTGATTCGTCACTCTCATTAGATTTAGTTGGAACTAAAGAAGAATCTACTGAGGCAGGTTCCAAATGAATATTAGGTTCATTAAGGTCATTAAGTTTTTCATTACGCGTTTCATCAGTAGAATTACTACCATTAATATTAGTCATTTCATTCGTATCATTTACATCATTGCCGCCGTTCTTCTCATTATCTTTAAAATTTTCCAATTTGCCATTAGATGCTCTTCTGGTCTGAGATTGCTGCATTTCATCTAGAATTCGTTGTCTTTTCCTGGCAAACTTCTCAGGTGTTAACATTAATATTGGGTTCAAAGCAGGTTTTATCTTTAGTGGATGTGAGGATGTACGGTTTATAGTTCCATTTAAATAGCTAATTCCATTCAGATTCCCATTCACATTTCCATTCACATTTTCTTTCACACTTGCAGTTGCAGTTGCAGTTGCAGTTGCATTTCCATTCACATTCACATTTCCTTTCACACTTGCAGTTCCATTTCCATTCACATTTCCATTTCCATTCACATTTCCATTCACATTCCCATTCACATTTCCAGTTCCATTTCCAGTTCCAGTTCCCGTTCCATTCCCATGAAGACCTGAATTTCTATAACTATGTCCATCCTCCAGCTCATTATACGAATCTGATAATCTTTTTTCCATCGATCATTAAATATGGCACGGTTTGCTATCGTGGTATCTCAAAATCATTCATTCAACATCAATATCACAGGTAAAAACTGATAACAAGAATGGATGAAATGAAATGTGTGAATCTCTTCTCTAACGGGTATTTCCTAACCGGATCGATATCGATCCTGGTGAGATGCGGCTCCCGCGTAATCGCGTAAAAAAGCCCAGACCAACGTTGCGGCGTAAGCGGCGGGCGCGTCTGAAGTTCAACAGAATCTGGGGCAAATTATAACATGTTATATCACTATGAAAATTATCTTTTTGTGATCTGTCCTGCAATTAGTATATGATCTCTTATCAAGTCGTTTGAATAACTGTTAACGTTACCAACAGTCTTAAGTGAAAATACACATGGGCAGTTCTTAATTTAAGCCAAAGTATTAATATACGCATAATAAAAAGTTAGTAACCGCAGATAGACTATTAATAACAAAGTAAAGCTATGCAAATATTAAATGAAACTCAAGAATATTCCTTTCAATCAATATGAGAGTCAGTTAGAGTATTTGAAATCTCGCAAAACGTGTTTCACGCAGGGACAGAAGATCTTATATGCTGGGGGGACTCATCTAATTTGTAGCCGTATTGGCCCTGAGATCTAGAGCTAGCTAGCTAGCTCTAGCTCTATGTATTTAATTTACGCGAGGACACTGCCAATCGTAGTACTGTATTGAGATCCATATAATTTTGGGTGACCGACCGATTCCAGCGGCTAAATGACGGAACCTAAACACTCTCTACTAATACTATCTTCTTCCTCCCGTCAAATTATTCTTATGTCGGTTCGATAACTAAAATAATTTCTAACTCCCTGGTCTACCTCCGGCGGCTGGGACGTAGGCCTAGACCCTCTACGTCTTGTTACACTCAAGATCTCCCCCACATATCATTCTGTCACTTCCACGAATATAGGCTGCGCCTGACACTTTTCCCTAGACGTTAATTCAACAAATGACTACCTGAGGCAGACATTAGAAGTTACTCAGTTATTGTAGCCAGCCTCACTAAAGCAGGTGCGCATAATTAATTATATATAGGTGAGATTTTCAGACCAAATTCTGTCGCAAATTCAGCCGTGTGGAAAAACTGCATGCTATTCTAGCTAGCTATGCTTGAGCTGTATCACATCTCGTCCAATCAAGTTATCTCATCCTCTCTCAGATACTATACGTCTGTCGCGCGCGCGCTAGAAGAACTTACCCTATTCGAAAAAATGAACTTCACTGGGAATTTTGGCACTGACATTTGGTGGACCTGAACTTGAACTTGAACTTGACTTGGAATCGTAATAATCGCTTCTTCGTATATTTTATTTACCACAAAATATTTATATAAAATCAATCATTAATATGGGTGCTTACGTTATTTTTGGACGAACTTTCCAATCTTACCAGGTATGAATTTTATTGAGAAGAGTTAGAGAAAGTTGTAGTTTCTCTTGGCTCGGGATCCATAATTGACCTTAAAGATATTGTAGAAATTAAAAAAACCCAATTTGGTATTAGCATCGATTTAGATGTCTGAAGGGTTTTCTACTTTCAATTCGCTTCGCAGTTGGTTTTTACTGGTCTATCGTTTATAAGATCTTCTTACTAACATCTCTTTAGCTCAGCATAGCTACCTTTGGTGCCTTGACTGCTGGTGTCATTTATGCTACTTCTGGTAAAAAGATTGCCACCACACCTCCTATTAGTGCTGGTAGCTCTGAAGAAGAGAAATTTATTCTGTAAGTTGTTGGAAATGGCGACAATTGAAAGGAGAGCGTTCGCCGCAGATCGAGGGCTAAATCTCTTATAAAACTTGAGCCAATCCTCCGGATTCATTCGTTTTAGCACTGGTATGGAGTTGATCATGTTTGGCTAACATTCAGTGATTTCATTAAGCAACAAGAATCTGCTACTCCTGTCGAAAGTTCCAAGCATTAAACTCATCCTGACTTGAAACCAAGATATTGCATGAACCAATTTTTGTTTTGCTATGTTTTATGTAATGTTTGTATAGGAGGAACTTCTCCTGTAAATGAAAAGAATTAAAATTTTAGTATCTAGTTTGCCGTTGATTGGCAGCTGGCTGTTTCTTCTGCCTCCGGCGGTCCCTTCCCCTAAGAATCATCCCTAGTAGTAAGCGAGTTCTTCACTTTGTTTAAAAGATGGCTTCTGCATCACCGAGTAAGCCACCCGAAAGTGGAACTCGGGGTCTGGCGCTTAGTTCCAGCTGTCAAAGACAAAAGGATTTCGGCGAAATTAATCCGGTGATAAACTAGCGTCAATACTACTTTTATTAACTACATCATTATCTCATTACTTAAAAAGTACAGTTTCTGAAAGAGGATCAGCGGCAAGAACAGTTTCACGACGCTTAATTCTATGTTGTAAAGCAGCATCGGAACGAGACTTTGCTGAAGCAGCTTGTTGCGATTTTAATTGAGCTCGGACAAAATTAGGAGAAACAAACTCCTTATTTTCATAGATAACAGCACCTCCAAAAGAACCCTCTAAAATCGTAATTAAAGTCATAACAAATCTTGGTCCAATTTCTACTAAAGATAATTCAGTGTCACCTTTATTTTTTCTTTCATCATTAGCATTAGTTGAAGCATTTTCAGAAATTTGATAATTTCTAAACCAAATCTTATTATCAACAATACTCAAAGTAAGAACATGATCAATAAAAGGTTTTGATTTACGAGCTTTAGGAGGTACTCCAAATGTATGTAATAATAATTCCTTGACAAGTTTATTATGAGGAGTTTGATCAAAAGTACTATCAAATGATAATATAGGACGAGATCCCTTAAGACAATTGCCAGTAAAATTTAATTCGTCCATAGTATGAATATTTTGAATATGGAATTTACAACTAGGTCCATTAGGAGCTTTTGATAACCAAAGGTATAGATCAGTATGTTTTCTGGCTTCAAAATACATGATATTGTTACAATTATAAAGTTCGGCAATTTCATTAAGTTGATATAATTTGGATTTAGTATCGAATTTAGGTTCTTTACGACCATGAGGCATCATATTAGATAAATCATTAATCAAATGACGATGTCTGTACGTAACACCACGAGAGGAGATTACCAAGACTCTTTGTTTGTTTTTATAACTTTTAGAATCAGATGAGTTGGTAGCAGATGATGAGTTAGATTTACCTCCATCTTTAGATATAGTTTTATAAACAGCTGACATTTCAAATAAATAAGATATTCCTATATCAAGAAACACAAATAAAAATAACTAGAAAGAAAAAGCTATTCTTCTGGTCAGATAGAAACAGATATTGAATCAAGAGTAAACTGACCAAGAAGTGAAGAAAGATTTATTTTGAAAAAAAAACTTATGCACGTGATGTCGATCAGATCGATATCGATCGATCTACATGAGCGCGGCTGATTTTGGCACCAGGCACTGTCCCATTTCTGCTTCAGTGTTGTAGTGATAGAGAAATAATCTCAGAAATAATCTCAGAAATAATCTCAGAAATAATCTCAGAAATAATCTCAGAAATAATCTCAGATATACTGATAAATATCTAGACAACATGAAAATATAAATTGCGAACAAATTTTTTATGGTGAAATGTTTAGTAGAACTGTAGAAGCTTCAAGCTTAATTCTAAAAAATTTCAAATATAAATTTTTGTTATAGACTGAAATTCTAGTAGTCAACTAGTGAATGTTTGAATGCTTGAAAAGGAGTCTAAAGCATTTGCTTGTCAATTCAACATACCCCTGTATTAGATCAACAGCGGATTTGTTCATTAGACCACTGATGTGAATATCGTTAAGTTGAGGATTTTATTCTCACCATCAAGATACCATTATTAATATTAGAATTGTATTAATATTCTTATTATTGTTTTATAGAGAGCATGGGTACCCCCCTGAAAATGCTTAGAAAGGATTTGAAATTTTTGCTCAAAATTCTTTTAAAGGATCATTTTGGCCAGCTCAGTTGGACATCCATTCTTTTCATCCAATTTTTTTTCTTTTCATTTCTCAATAGCGAGAGCATTCGTTTCTGACTAGGAGAGAGACAGATAGAGTCATGTCAACAACGGCTCGGGAAATTAATTCCATTTGGGAGTTAATTGATGCTGGCTCATATAAACAAGCATTGGTGAAAATTAATAAGGAACTCAAAAAATCTCCAAATCATCCATATTGGTTATCAGTTTCAGGATTCGTCGCTGCTTGTCAAAATAAACATCAAGAAGCATTAGATACTGCTAAGAAAGTTAGTTCATTAGGACCTACTTCGGTATCGATTCTGAATATTTTACGAACGATCTTTATCAAATATGGAGAAGATCAAGAAATTAATTCATTATTCGAATTAACGGCTAGAAAATGTCCTACTGATACACAGATTTTAGAATTATGGCAAGACTCTATGATTGATGGAGGTTCTTTAAAAGGATTCGTTAAGGTTTCTATGGCTCAACAGAAGCTATTACAAACAAGAAAATCTACATTACAAGTTGCATTATCTATTTATCTCTGTTATAATGGGACAGAGACTTTATCTCCAGAAGCTTCAGAATCCGAAAGAAAGATATATCCCATGTTAGCTTCTCGGATGTTACAAAAGATAGAACCTTTTGAAAATGCACAAGAAGGTTATGTGAATGCATTGGTCCTTGGAATGGTTGATGATTCTCGACAAATTGAGTATCTTATGTCTGAACAAGTCCGTAATTGGGAATCGCTTGATTTAATTGTTCTATTACTGAGAGTTCTTGAAAAATCTCAGAAATGGGAACTTCTGTTTGCCGAAGCAATTAGATTATTAGTGTCCAATGCTCTTGATAATTGGCTTTATTGGACTGCCATTAACAAGGCCGCAGTAAAATTGGGTGGTGATTATATTGAAAAAGCTCAAAAGTTTGTTGAATCTTTCACACCTGCTTCACGAAATTCAAGATTAGCATTAGTGGATTTATATGCTGCTATTAGTAGTAGTGATAGTAGTGATACTACTAACAAAGAAAACCAGAACCACTTGATGAATAGTGCATTTTCATATTTTACTGCCTTGGGGAATAAACGATGTGCATATGAAGATCTTAAAAAATATACTGTGTTACAAGTTTTCGATTGGGAGTCATTTTGTAAATGGTTAGATAAGGAGAAATCCTTGAAATCCTTGGATTGGAGAGTGAACACGGTTAAATTTAAAAGGCTTTTTGAAAAGAATTCCATAAGATCCTCAGATACTAAACCCCATGATATTAATGATTTACTCAACTCCCTGGATACCACCGAGTTTCTAACTGATAACTCTTCCTCTACGTCAATAGACAACCTTATAAAGTTGTATAATAACTCTAAACCTCTTCTTACTGGCAAGGATCCAAAGGATTATTTCAGTGGCGATGACTTCCTTCTAATGGCTAGTTCAAGCATTCTCTCTACAGACCGAGACACCTATCGACTAGAAAAAGCCGCTATTCTCCTTGAAACTGCCGCTGTATCGGATAAACATCAGTTTTATGTACGGTTATGGCTCATAAGATTATATGTTCTTCTTGGTGCTTTTGTCAAGGCCCAAGGTCACTATGATACCTTGTCAATTAAATCGGTTCAAAATGAAAATCTATCTTATTCTCTTTTCACCCGTTGTGGTACATTATACCCTATTCGTAATTTGATTCATAGAGTTGTAGACGATGAACAAAGAAAGGAGGACAACCTATTTGTTTGTCATCCAAATGATATTTCTCAGTATGTCAAATATGCACTTTCCAAATCTTCATATACTCAGGTTGAAGGATTAATTGACTTCCACAGAAGAATTAAAAATAGTCTGAATTCTCGGTTACTAGAGATTGAGAATATCAAAATACACCGACTGGCCGATCCGTATGGTAATGCGAGCCTATCTGAATTAGAAAAGGACTTTGATTGTGAACCCAACATTCTATATGATAATAGGGACTTTTCTACAATTGCCAATAGCAATTTTGAGTCATTAGAAACAGAGCAGAAATGTTTACCTCTTTCTGATTTACTTACGGTAGGTCCAAAACAAGGTCCTATATGGGTTAAAGCATTTACTCTTCGGGAAAATATTATCCGTAATTTCCTTACTGGAAGTAACATCCAACCTGATTACCTTAAAGAACTGGTTGCTCGTCTGAAGCATATATGTCTTGATATTTCATCTAAAGAATTTACTGAAGAAGAGAGATGGTCATTAGAGGTTGTCACTCTTGTTGCAGCATGCTCAGAAAATAAACTTTCTGAAAAATCTTACACTGACATAAGTAAAAAAGTAGACCAACTTCCATTCTCACCAACCGAAGATCTCTCATGGAAGTGGTTACATAGAGCCTTCACGATCTTAGAAACTTGTAAAATAGTAACCGCATTGTTGACACGTTTAAAGGCTTCTCGTCATCAATTCAAATCCAATGTAAAGGCTAGTGATGACCTTCTTAAACATGTCAAAGGTCATTGCCAGGCTGTTCAACAGACAGCTCTAGATATCAAGAATTCTCGTAATAAGAGGTATCAACGAGCTGTAGAGGAGTTAGCGCCATGGGCTGAAGAGAGAGGAATTTCTTCATCATTTGTTGAGAATATTTTAGATGGGATTGGCGCTACCCAAGACAAGTCATTAACTCTTTTGAGAAGCATTTCCATTTAAGACTATATAAATTAGCCCCAGAGGCTCAGGGGTGTGGGGCTTCGGAACTGATGTTTCAAAAACGTTTTACTATTTACATAAATAGTTTTAAAAAAAAATAATAAATAATCATTTGGCATAATCTTTCTTATTGCAAATGGAGATATTTGGCCATATTGTTGGCTTCTTTAGTACCGGTTGAAACAAGATATTTAATTTTGTCCTACAGGTCAGCTCAGAAAAACGTTACAACCCTCAATATGTACATACCACATCTGTCTCGTCCCTATGACTCTCGAAATCATGCCGAGCCCATTGAATCATCTCTTTCCGTCGGTTAACATCAGGGATACCTATTGTTAGAAGTGTTGCAATTCTCATGATCCAATAATTTCCAGTTGGAACAATTTTTGTACAACAATTTCTCCACCAGCTCCTTAGGAATATGCCAATGGTTTTGTTGTGATTCTAAATTCACCTACGATATGCAGTTCGGATTATAAATCGCCAGAGTTGCTTGGATTTCGAAGTCTCAATAAACTACATGTTAGAATTGAATAACTGAGAGAGAAGAACGATTTAATCTTACATATGCAAGTCCTAAAGGTTTGGAAGGTTTGGAAGCCCCACCAACTGATGATGTGAAATTAAGTTTTGTATAATGAATATTCCTATGGAACCTTTTAATCATCATGAATGGGATGCTACTGCTAATCCAGGAAATGGATTGGGTTGTAAGAACATAATAACATTGGGGCATCTCTTTCGGATCTGGTAATTAATATTTGCGCGGCTGTTTCATAGGCTGAATTGAGCCGCAATGTGTCATGTGTCGCTGCTCTACGTATCAGAGTGTGGTTCCAAAGAACCAGAGTACCACTGACGGGCTGAGCAACAAGGAGGGGAGGTTCTATACTAGCTCCTTCACTAGGTTCGAAAATTTGGTTCATTATCACTAAAGTAGAGACCTCCAGGAAGCAGTCCCCAACCGCGTAATGGGAGAAAATTTACAAATATATATATATATATATATATGATAACAAAGAAATATGTACAAACAAGAGCAATAATGCGTGGTGTATGTCTCGTTTTTAACGCTTGACCCAGGCATTTGATTTTCTGGCCTTGGGTTTGCCAGGCTTCTTTCTTTCCTTATGACGAACATCTCTCTTTGTACAACCAGCTTTGGATAATCGTTTGCCAAGAATAGGATTATGAATAATTATCGCCTTTGCTAAACCAAGAGCAATAGCTCCACATTGACCAGTTAATCCACCACCATGAACAGTCGCAAATACATTATATGAAGTCATACCCTCAATAACTTTTAGAGGATAAATAGTAGTTGTTCTATCCTGTAAACGAGGAAAATAAACATCCAAAGGTTTACCATTAACTAAGAATTGACCTTTGATTTTATCACCACTTTTAACTACAATAACTCTAGCTGAAGATGTTTTTCTTCTTCCTACAGCAATAGCTCTACCATTTTCATCTAATGGTTTAATAGTGTTCTTTGTAGATGAAATAGATTCACTACGTTTAAAAGCATCTAAAATAGCTAATAAATCTTGCGGGATTAATTGTGAATCTATTGAATCCAATCTTGACGCTAATTTAATAAAATCTCGATAATCCGAGGGTCGTAATCTAGTACCACCAGCCATAGTAGCATAATCCTTTATAGATAACCAAACAGGTCGTTTATATTCTTGTAGAGGAGTCAAAGGTAAATTGATATTCTTTTGTAATAAATCATTCAATTTACGCATGATTTCCTCATGAGGAGGATTGGCCATATAAAATGCTTGATCTCTAGGTACAATTCGAAGTTTCTCCAAATCTCCTCGTCGATGTAGATAATCATTAAATTTTATAAGATTTGTTCCACGAACATCTTCCTCAGAATGTGATTGATGAATTCCATTGAAATCTTCATATTCTTTAGTTAAGCTTTCTAATCGGTCTTTAATCTTGGCAATCGCCCGTTCTCTACTAGCTGATGGTGTAATTGGAGTAGATGAAAATTTTCTGTAACCAATGATAGTTGGACTGGGCAATGAGGGGATGACACTACTTCTCCGAATTAAAAATCCAAAATGAGATGGGGTTTTAGGTGTTACCCCTGTTACCCCTGTTACAGCATTCAAGCCTTTGAATAATGGCCTTAATCTCGGCATGATCAACTCCAACACTATACCTTTGAACTGCTAATAATATTCAGACCTCCAACACTATCCCTTTTGCCAAACGAGATATCTCTATACTGGGATTAGCTTTCTAAACCATAGAAGGTGGTAGTGACGGTTGTGGTGGTCACCTCGAGAGATGAAAAATTGGATTTCTCTGCGAAAAGTGGGTAGGGGTTTCCAGCCGTACCGTGTGAAGATCGATCGATCGATCTAGCTATCTGGTGTTATCCGTTATTAGTGATTATAGGAATATTATCATATAAATGATCTACCATTATCAACGAAGCCTTACGAAGGACTAAATAAATAAATAAATATTTAAAAAGAAGGACGGAGAAAACACAAACGTATGTGGGTTTTCTGTGGTTCAACCATTCAAGGCCACAAGCACCTCCCTTGAATAAAAATGATGATTATATCTGGATTCCATATTCTTACGTTTATCTGTAACTGGTTATTTTTGTTTCTACTATGCAACATTCCATTTGTCTTCGTTAATCGAAAGAAATTTGAAAAATGGTATTAACGAGGAAATTGTACTCAGCCGTTACTTACGCAGTACGTCGACCCCTGCATGCACAGAATTTGAGGGTTTGCAAAATCCGCTTTCATGCACATGCACCCAAAACGGTTTTGCGGTAATCCTCGGTTTTGGGCCAGACACGCGCTTGTAGGAGGAGTCGTGTTAAGCCCCGAATCGGTTTCGAAATTGAAAGTCTGATTCTGGTTTAATAGATTTATAGTTAATTGATTTTACTTGAAAGTTATTATATCAGTCACTATTTCTCAGCTATGGATCAAATATCTGCCTTACCTAATGAAATTATATCAATCATTATCGACTATTTGCCCCGCAAAGACGTCAGGTCTCTCTCCAGGGTCAACAAGAGGATGTATGACTTGATCTCTCCATCTTTTTCCTTGGTTACTTCGTTGCGTTTGCATTTCCCTACGAAGAACGTCATACGTCCACCAGACTTTAACCAGCAGTTAAATTGGTTGGGGGAGAATCTCCAAACTGTTCATCTAACTGGGGACTATATTCCTAAGAAGTTTGCAGCATCTATCTTCAAAAACAGTCCTTATCTTGTTAACGTTGCCATCCAGGAGATGTCCCAAAGAGGGATGATAGCACTGAAAAACTATTGTCCTCGGCTTCGTCAGCTAGCTATTATTAATACTTGTAAGAGGAGAGGCAGAAATTTTGATTTAGATATATTTGTACGATTTCTGCACAGATGCTCTCAACTTACCCATTTGTACCTTCCTCAAGATAGTTTTTCCGAACCATTAAACGCAACCTCTATTCAACGGCTGTTGGACAAGTGTCCAAATCTTAAAGAGTTGTATTTAAACATACCCACTTCACCAAAGTGGAACAGACGTGACGATTATGACGAATCCTTGACATTTACCTCTGAGGAATTTAAGGAATTGGTCAAATATGATCATTACATAGATGAAGAAGACTTTTTTTTCATATATGATGAAGAGGACATAGAAGAGGTTTTTGACTGTTGGCTTATGGATGTCGGGGATACATTTCTAGACACCGATCCATGGTATAATCGCCTGAATATGGAAACTTATATGATTAATGATAATGATCTTTTCCGCTTCAAGATTAAAGAATATAGGGCGTTGGAAAGAAATCGGCAGAAGATAAGATCACAGTGGGTAGATGGAGATGATGATGTATACTTATATGATTTAAACCAACAGAGGAGATTAGATAGATAATAGTTTGAAGAAAGAGCTGATATAGTTTATATTTATTGCTAAATAATCATCACCACTGACATTGCGACCCATTTTATTAGAGAGAACTCTCTTTGAGAACCAGTTATATCTCGAACTTCCGTGTGAGGAGTCAGAGGACATAAAATGGTCTTCATTGCAATGCTCTTGGAAAGAAGATTAATAATTTCACTGCATGGAGGCCCATAATATCCCGTATCACGTATTAAATTGTGATCCATAAGTTCTGTCAATCCTAACCGACCATTATCAGATCATTTAATGGAATAAACCTTTAGTAAAATCACCGAAGTGAACAAGCCTTTAACTATATTTTTTTTTCTGTTAATCCTTTTGATAGTGATCGCTTCCGTGGTTTAAGAAGGTGCTCTAGTTATGAGTACAATTTAAAAATGCAGCAGAACTAGCTGCTAGTGAAGAAAAGCTCACTAATCTCTTGGGTTCTCTGGCTCCGGCCGCTGGCTCCGACCGCTGGGGCTACTCTGCAGGCCCATCAGGTTCGGCTTGCTCAAGGTTAGGACGGTAAGTTTTGAGTTGGTGGTATGGTCCTTAGTCGCTGAAGGTTGACCCAAGATTCTTCACCTAGCTCTGCTGGATCCTGAGGTAGGGAACGCCAGACTGGAGTCTAGGACATACTACAGCACGGTTTTAACCAGAGAGGCTAAGAGAGGAGGAGCTTGGTTTATTTGATATTTTCGTTTACATTCAAATTCTTCTCAATAAATTTCAAACTCAAACCTAGAGAATTTAGATACAAAAGGTCATGTGGCAAACAGATATATTGAACAAATGTGGTGGTCTGGGTAGATTCACGGGTGCCAGTGATCTCCGGTTTTCCCCGATATTGATATTTTAACCATAATGAAGTGGGCTTACGGCCACCCTTCTATTACTTGCTAAAATCGGGTTCTCATCTGTTGTCATCATAGTAACAGTCGGAGCCCAGTCGGAGCCCAACAAAAGCATCGATATACTGATATATTTAGTTTCCTTGTTCTTCCTCATCTACACCTTTATCCTCTAAATCAGCAATATATTCATTTAAAACTTCCTTTAAACCAGCATTACGTCTGCAGACCATCCGTAAATCATCTGTATTTACTGTTTTCCGCTTGGCATGACGAGCAAAAGATTCCAGGTCAGCACCCAATAGAACTAAGATGATAGTTAGTATTCGCGGGACTTCTTGAACACTATTACTCTCCGAATCAGCTTCTTACCCGCTTGATTGAATACAAGATCCGCTAAAGCAGCTGTAAATTCTTGTGATGCTATAGTGCCAAGATTCCGAGTTTCTTCATCTACTATCTTTCCTACTGTGAACCATACAGCTGATTTGAGTCTCTAAAAAAGTGAAAGTTAGATGGAATTTGTGAAGAACACAATTTCATAACTTACATTTTTCTTTGCTTCTTCCTCTTCAGTCAGCTGTTTAGTCATGGTAATAGATTCCAGATCACAAGTGACAAGTGAAAAAGATAGACAACGGCAACGCGTGGAGATGAAATAATTCAGGGGAAAGAGCTCCAGTCGCGTAAATATATATATATGGTCTCGCGCGCGGCTACCTCGCACATCACGTGATGCTTTCAGCTAGCTTGCTAGCTTGCTAGCTGTAGCTCATGTCCATGAACCTCGACAACATTTTCGTTAGATCAGATTGATGATATCAATTTGGTAGCTTCAATAGAAGATATAGTGATATTGCGTGTTGTTATATCATGTCTGTTACGGTAAGTGTACCTATATCTTATCTACCTATATTCACTTCACAAGACTAACTTATTATTTCTCCAGCTCCATACTGATCTAGGCGATCTCAAACTTGAAATCTTTTGTGAAACATGTCCATTAGCGGCAGAAAACTTTCTAGGTCATTGTGCAAAAGGAACATATAATGGAACTTTGATTCATCGGAATATCAAAGGTATGAATTTAATTTATCCTTTAGTTTTTCGGATATTGTTTTATAATCCTAACTATTTCAGGTTTCATGGTTCAAATGGGCGACCCTACTGGAAAGGGAAAAGGTGGAGAATCCATTTGGGGAGGAACTTTTAAAGATGAAATTCGTCCAACACTTCGACATAATGCTAGAGTAAGTTATAGTAAGTTATAGTTTCAAGTCACCAACAGTTGACAGTAAATAGATCAAGCACTAACTTGACAGGGTATTGTATCTATGGCTAATTCTGGACCGAATTCAAATGGCAGCCAATTCTTTATCACTTATGATAAACAAGTTCATCTTGATGGGAGATATACGATATTTGCTCGGATTATACATGGTTGGGATACACTAGATAAACTTGAAGACGTTCCAGTTGATAAGAAGAATCGGCCACTGACGAAAATCTATATAAAAAGTATCACCATCCATGCAAATCCGATAGCTGGTTGAAGATAGGAGGCTGATAGCTTCTTTCTCCTTGGGGTGGAAGGCAAAGCCCTGACCCCTAGCTCTACCTGATATTCAGTAGGACCCGCAGCTGTGGTGCTTCAGAATTCCAGACCATCTGGTAGAGTTCTCATGTCCGATATATATTTGTGTCTCATCAAATTTATTTCTATATACAAATATATTTCAGCTCTTTAGCGGAAAACAGGCTTTGTTACTTCAGCTACCTTACGTTTACGGGCTTCTTCGAATAACACATGTCTTTGAGCTGCAATGTTAGCAATGTCAGCAATGTTAGAAATGGTCTTCAGCCCGATTTACTTACCTATAGGATCATATCTGACTTGTCGTACAACAAGTGAAGACCTTGGTCTTAAAACGTATCGCATGTATCCAGTTTTTGCAGTTGAGATCAATTTGATCAAAGTCATCCTTGATTTATCCTCTATGAAAGTTAGAAAAAAGATCTCTTCCTAATGAAAGAAAAAGCTTCCAACTTACTAGCCATTTTTTACAACTGATAATTTGAATTTAATCGTAAACAAATGGAAGCTACTGTCAATTTGGTTAAGTGTCAGTTAATTATTATATTAATTAAAAATTCAAACATCACGTGATATTGTTACCAGGGTTAGGAAACTGAAGATATGGCGGAATCTGACTTCAGGTTCGGTGGAGGGAGGAAGAGGAGACGAGGATACGAGGAGACGGGGAATTGAGGAGTTGAGGGTACTCAAAGAAATGAGTGATCCTTTTAATTCATTTATATCATGATTCTAAATTCTATACGGTATTAAACTTGATTCTAGACAACCCCTGAAGGGTCTGAAGCATAAACGTCCTTTAGTAGGTTATTAAATCTTTTAAAAGGATATGAATTATTATGAAGTGCTCTGTGCACTCCAACGTAGCTATTGACTTAACCTTTGATACCTTTATCTGATATTCTTTGGTTGTAGAGAGGAATTGATCCGTGGTGTTGAAGTTATTAATCTTCGTAGTTAGAAGAAGTGTGTTGTTCCATGTCAATACAATCTTACCTTGATTCAACATTTCCCTTTTATGATGATCTGAAATCCAAAGTTGACGCCGAATCTATACGGTTAAAGACTGAGGAATCAGATTTATCTAATAAGCTAGAATTAGAGCGACAAGCGAATCAAAAGGCTGCCCAGGATGCGGTTGAGGAATTAAAGGTATATTTTGAAAAATTCAAAGTATCTACTGAAAATGCACCAAGGTTATTGACAGGTGGTGATCAAGATGAGATTCCTGAACTCATCAAAAGTCAGAGTCTTCCAATTGACATTTTCCAACAGTTTAATGCTGTAAAAGAACTTGTCCATGCAAGGCATGTGATTTCTAAATTACAAGAATTCGAAGAAGTATCTCGAAATTTGGAAAAAGAAATAGTTGAAGATAATGGGAAGAATGAAAACTTGGGAGATGAGAAGAATGAAAACTTGGGGGATGAGAAGAATGAAAACTTGGGAGATGAGAAGAATGAAAACTTGGGGGATGAGAAGAATGAAAATCAAATATTGGACTTGTATCATCAACTAGCCACCATAGCCAAAGATTTAATCAACTTAGAAACCCACGATCATCACAATAACCATCATCATCATATATCAGAGACAGCCACTGTCAAAATTGTGAGTCGTACTAACAATCAACGTAAACGAATCACAGTATTATCACAGTCGTCTAATGGGACCTTTGTTAATCAATCCCAAGTTACTACAAGACTAATTAAAAGGGCACTGAATCAGGTCAATAATACTGTGTTGAAAAAGGTCCGAGAGATCTTTCAAAACAAACTAGTAACATTTTTGGAGAAGAATAATTGGCCAGCTCCGGAAACATTCAGATCATCTAATCCATCATCCTGTATTGAATTCCAGAAATTGTTTGTTAATGTTCTTAAGGTAGAACAAGAAGAGCGTAAGGTTACTAGTGGTGGTATTACTAAGTCATCGTCGTATTCTCCAATACCATTACAGTCGTTTTCGATTTTGGCCCAGGCAGAAGATATTAGATTCAGATTCCACTTCGAAGGTGATCGTCCTACCAATCGATTAGATAAACCCGAATGGATGTTTAACTTGGTTGTTAATACCATTGAAGGCCATCTTGAATTTCTTATCAATATCGTACAACCCGCTTTATCATCTGTAGGCGGCTTTAAACACCGAAATGCTCTACATGAGTTTATTATATCTTTATTTCCATCTGTTTACAGAAAATTACGATCAATGATATCGGAAGTACTTCAAGAACCCTATATGTTATCTCATCTTATACATGAAATAATAGCATTTGATACTTTATTAAAAGACAAATTCTATTTCACTCCTTTTGATATTGAAAATTGGAGAGGTGTGACTGGTGATATCCTAGCAACTAATAATGAATGGTTTGATACCTGGTTAACTACTGAAAAGAATATAGCTTTATCAAGATATATAGATATTCTTGAAATGCCGAATGCTTGGGAAATAGATTGGGATGCGGTTGATAATTCTGATACTAAACCTACTGTTTGTGCAATTAATATTAAAGATCTATTAGAAGGGATTACTGCATACTATAGTTCATTAGGATCTGTCAATTATCGATTAAGATTCTTACTAGATATCCAGATCGATATTCTGGACAAATATTATGACCGATTACTTGAATCTATTTCCGCCTTTGAATCAATGACTTCTTCATTAGCTCGAGCAGTAGGCGGTGTATCTGCTGAAGAGAGTAAACTGGTATTAGGAGTGGATGGATTAGAGAGATTGTGCAAAATCTATGGAAGTCTTTCTTACATTATAAACTCGTTAGAAACCTGGGGTGATGATTTGTTCTTTTTAGATCTCTGGGATGATATTTCGAAGCTAAGTAAAGGAGATAGGAAAAGTGCCGCTGCAAATACTGCTACCAAGATACCTGAAAATGAAGATGACGAAGGTACTTTATTCGATGAAACTATTTCTTCATATAAAAAACTTAAACAAAAAGTCTTTATGGCTATCAACAGTCATCTTCGGAAAGAGTTGCAAACTTCTATGAAAGAATATTTTAGATATGGAAATTGGACGCCGGATGGTTCAACTAATAGTATATCTCCCAAGTTAGTACAACCAATTAAATCGATGTCTAAGCTGTTGACTTTTCTTCGACGATTCCACTCTATTAATGATTACGAACGAGCCAGTCGTCGGTTTGTTAGTGATTTAGAAAGGTATATTTGGAATTATATTATCCAGGCAAATAAGTTCAATCAAGAAGGAGGGAAAAGGCTTACTAGAGATATTACAGAGATGTGGGCAGTTTGGATTTTACCCAGAGATAGTTCGTTTACTAAGTTGGAACAAGCTTGTTTATTGTTGTGTTCACCAGTAGATAATATCGAAATGGATGAAGATAGCATTTTAAAAGCTCAAGAAAATTTATCATTAACGGATCTTAGTACTGAGGATATAAGAGGCATCTTAAGGAGAAGGCAACAGTAGAGTTGATAAAGAAAATAAAATAAAATAAAATTAATAAATAGCCATGTACAACTATATACATTCCGCCACTAGTTCGAATCTGTCCGCCACGAGTTCGAATCTGTCCGCGCTCCGCTTTCTAGAAACATTCCGCCACGAGTTCGAATCTGTCCGCGCCCCATTTTCTAGAAACATTTATATACGTAGTAATCATCACATTATTGAACTAATACGCTCTTCAAGTGCTTCAGGTGGTTCGTCTGTTTTTAATACAGCAACTGGCAACCCCCCGAGCCCTCGTATATTATCAATTAAACCTCCCATACTTAGAACAATTCCTTCATCATCGGAATCATCATCAGCAGAAACTTTCAGATGGGACTCCCAAGCCTGAGCATTAGAACTCCAACTGCTGGCACTATTTAATCTTTTAGCTGGATGCATATTATCTGGCAAACTACTACTACCTGCACTGGAAACAGATGGACTCTTATTATTATCGTCTTCTGAAAAATCAATTTCATGAACCATTGATGACAAATCTCTAGTATCTTTCCAAGAATCAGAAGAAAGAGGATCTGACATTTCGAGTACCTGTTTTCCTACTCGAGGTGATGCATTCGAACTACCATTTGAACTTCCAACACGAGCTGTTAAAGTTGGATGAGCAGGAGCAGAATATGCAGACGGATCACCAAAATGATTCTGAACTAGATGGTCAATAACCGGCCATCCATATGCATTAGCAAATCTTCTTCGGACAATGATATTATTATGTGCATCTGGTTCAAGCCTAACCAATACTTTCCGCCATGTCATTTCTTTATGCCATTCTCTGGCCAATCGTTCCTCCAATTTCGATTTTTCAACTTGATCACTAGCAGTAGTAGAAGAGCTACTAGTTGTGCTGCTGATACTAGAACTATTGCTATTAATACTACCATTAATACTTGCATTACGGTGGAATTGGCCTAAGCTTAGTAGAGAAGTTCTGGCCCGAAATAATGGAGGTGGTAAATCCTGGTCACTATATAACTTATCATGAAAGATCGTTGGAGGTCGCGTTGATGGATCATTAATGAAACTTGGTGGTGGTAAAGGAGGAATAAGTACAGAAAGACCCGACTCGATAGCAGATGTAGATTTAGGAATGCCTTCAAAAATATTACGATCATCATCCGTCTCACTGTCACTATCAACTATGGTCTGACTACGTTTATATATTTTACCATGCTTTTTAGACCCCACTTGAGGAGCCATGAATGAGAAAAATGATAAGACGGGTGAACTAACCATACTAATGAAGTCATCTAAAGGTCGACTTACAGCAGCGCTTAAACCACTACCACCATTAGTACTATCTCTTCTACTTTTGTGGTCATCCGACGGATCATCCTCACTAACAACATTATTTGAGGATATTGTTGTCTGAGAAGAATCCTTTTGTGCCATAGTTGCTTGAGAATCCTTTTGTGCCATTGTCGCCTTTGATATTCCTCTCCAATCCAAATAAAGTATAGCCGATGTTCGTAATGGCACAATACCGTCATTCACAGCATTAGCATATATAGTTCGATGTTTGAATCTTACAAGAACTTTGTGAGCAGGACCAGTTGGCAAGATCTGTAGAATTGGCTTTTTATGCTTTTTCAATTGATCAATTTTCCAAGTCAATCCTAAATCACGACCACTTTTACCAGCAAATCCTACATCCAATATGAATTTAACATATTTTGGATTTTCATTAGATAACCCTAAAAATGGAGTGGCTAAACAAATGAAATTTTCAGGCGGGACTCTATCAAAAAAATCCGGATAAGTAACTTGAATATGAGCTAAAGCAAATGTTTGTACGAGGCCACCAAGTGAATGAGCTATAAAAGAAATCTTCATAGGCACTCCTAAATTTGATAATGAAGGTACTAGAGTTTTAACAACATAATCACCTAGCCTACGCCCTAGATATTTAATTCCTTTCTCTGTTTTACAGACATTATCAAAATATCCCCTAACAGCCACATTCTCACCAGTCTTAGAGGCCATTTCATCGATTTTCTCCTTAACATATAACATATCAGCACCAGTATTTGAATGAAGGCCATGAGTAAGTACAACTATATGTAAAGGTTTATTATTTCTAGGTGTAGGTTGATGCCATAAGTCAAGAGTATCTAATCGACGAACTTGAAGAGTTCCCTCTGGATCATCCAGAGGTCTTCCATTAAGATGAAATAGATCACCCGTACTGCCACTATGAGCAGGCAAATTATGAATACTTTCAGGTGTTCTTCCTACTACAAGTTCAAAATGAATATTAGTATTAGGGGAAAATATGATCTGACTAACAACATCCACTATCCAAGTATGAGATGAACTAACTTTATTCATAAACAATTGAACATGGAAACTTTGTCCAGATTTTAATTGTGGTTCATAAGACGGTTGATCCGCAGATGAATATGCTTTAACATTTTGATCATAATCTTTTGGTCGAACATCTACATAGAGAATATATGGACCAGCTAAATACGCAGCTCTTAGCGCAACTGATTCAAGGTTTTTAACTTTTAACCATAACGAGTAATTATCCGGGGAAACCACACTAGTTTTTGTTGGATTTGGAGTATAAGTGATGATATAACGATATAATTCGCCTATCTTGACCGAATCCCGGTTTCGATACAACAATCCGGTAGATTCAGGAGTTGTCGACGATGAGGCCATGTCTTTATGGGAAATGGAAGAGAATCCCGTAACAAGAACACCGAACAAAACCCAAAACAAAATCCAAAAGACTCCGATTGATACTAAAAGACCTAATATATATATTCGTTCTTTTAATAAAGATCGAGAGGTAGTAGTAGAAT
This sequence comes from Sugiyamaella castrensis, assembly GCA_030583505.1. Taxonomy (NCBI): domain Eukaryota; kingdom Fungi; phylum Ascomycota; class Dipodascomycetes; order Dipodascales; family Trichomonascaceae; genus Sugiyamaella; species Sugiyamaella castrensis. The sequence goes on from JAJMIF010000102.1 coordinate 64,412, forward strand.
GAATGAAAGAAGAGAAATATAAACAAAGCGAAGAGATGGTCGGTTCATTGCAGCCAAATTGAACGAGGTTAACGCATAATATGTCGCGATGGCCATCACGTGACTATACCGAGCGGTGCCAGCTAGCCAGCTAGCGCCGGCCGGACCGAAACTGAGATGATATATGCGCATGGCAATTTTTGATTTTTCACGTGACATAATGGACTCTGTTTCTTTAAGAGTTCTATCTAAGTTGACATGATCTCGAGTGAATCAAGAGCTGTGAGATCTATGGTAAGTCAACGTTAACGTTAACTAGTTAATTTCCTTCTGAATGTTAATTCTGGGTTAACGGTTAATGTTAACGTTAATTAACAGTTATGTTAACGTTAATTAACAGTTATGTTAACGTTAATTAACAGTTAAGTTAACTATTAACTAGTTATGGTTAAAATTTATGTGTCATAACATGTTAACTTAACGTTAACGTTAACAAATAGTTAACTAACTGTTAACTTACAACTCCATGAACTAGAAAAAAGCCAGTTCGTTTAACGTTTAATAGGTTGAATTATACTCCGGCTCCTGGAATTCAATTTTCTTTCAGGTCAGTAGGGTCCTTGGTTAACAGTTATATTGCTTTTCATAAAATTGTCAATACAATTCACTTGTTCAGAAGATTATAGATCGATAACAGTACATTTTTGTTATCAATCTAAATGAGAAGATTAGTAATTCCTGAGACAGACATGACCTATCTATATATACAAAAGAGTAAAAGTCAAAAAACTTGAAAAACAAAAGTATAGAAAATAAAACATTATAGATAACTAAGATAAGACATAGCAATAATAATAATTTTAATAATAATAATTGTTGATCAAGTTGAATCGACCAAATAGAACTATAGTTGAACATATAGAACTATAGTTGAACATATAGATAAGAACTGGTAGTTATACCCTGCGTATTGGGATATTTGTTTGCGTTTGCAGTGGGAGAATTATACCCTGCGTATTGGGATATTTGTTTGCGTTTGCAGTGGGAGAATTATACCCTGCGTATTGGGATATTTGTTTGCGTTTGCAGTGGGAGAATTTCCACATAGATTTCAAGCCGCAAGTATGCATCATGCAGGTTTAATCTACCAAGTAAACCCCCACCATCTTAAATTATTTTCAGGGGAACCGATTTTACCCCACGTCGGACCTCTTTAACACGAACTAATCGGAATATTCCGTAATTTCCGTTTCTGTTCATCTTAAGGAGGACCTCGAAAAAGTGAAGTATGACTCTATACAGTGTTGACCAGGTAACGCAAGTGATCATCAGCAATCTGGCACTTAGGCGGCACTCGTGCCGAGCTGAGGCGAGCTCTGAGACCCTGCCTATCCCTCAGTTCGATATCTCCCCAGATCTCCGGCTTTTATACACACATTCGAACTTAGCTGACATGGGGATCAGTGGCAGCCCCGAATAGTACGATTAAATATTAAATATTTCTATTGATTTATATAGAACTCCTTATAATCTATGCCCTAATCCCAGTATATGCTCCCTAGATTATTTAAATATGTGCAATAAATTTTTTTTTTATTTTTTTTTATTTTTATTTTTATTTTTAGTTGGCATACTTCGAACGACCTCTAAGCGTCTCACCATATCTAAACATAATAAATGGAATAGCTGCCATCATTAATGTAATAAAACCTAATAAACTAGATCCCCATGCAACAGGAAATCTAGGTGTAGCCAATTTATCATACATAGCCTGACCAAATAATGGGAAAGCACATGCAAAACATGATCTCACAAAAGCATTTCCAGCAAAAACTGATGCTAAATATCTTGGATAACTTAAAGAAAGGAAAGCAAACGATGATTGGAATATATTAAATACTGCTATAACAAAAGGAATTTCCCAAATAATAGGTAAAATCCAATGTTCTTGAGCAGTCCATCCAAACAAGAATAGAGAAGCTGGAAGTAAGAAACAGACCCACATCGCTAAGACCAAGAAATTTTCAGGCTTGAAAGTACCAGCTTTAAATCTAGGAACAGCATATTGCGTCAAGTACACTAAAAATAAAATATAAGCAAAGACACAACCGACGCAGAATCCAAAATATGATAAACCAAGTTCAATCAATGTGAAATGATAAATACCAGAAAACACAATTGGAAAGGCTTCAAAGAATAAATAAAAACATCCATATGCTAATGCAATATATAAATCAAAAGCAAGAACACCAGGTTCACTCACAATTAAAGCAAATGGTCTAATGAATATTTCTCTCATTTTTTGTTTATAAGAAATATGTTTTTCATCAAATTCAGCTTGTGTGTAATATCTATGATCACCAGTTTCTTTTCTAATACGTTTAGCACGACGATGAAGAATATTTGCTGGTAAAGTTTCAGGAAAGAAAAAAGTAAGCAAACAAAAAGCAGCAGCACAAATCATCATTAAAAGCCAAAAAATCCATCTATAATCTTTAGCGTCAACCATTGCAGCACCTAAAGTGGGAGCTAAAACCGGAGCTGCTACAGCACCAACAGCCCATAAACCAATAAAAAGTGGTAAAATTTGAGGATTAATAAAATCTCCAAGAGTTGCGCCACCAGTTGAAACAGCAGGAGATGATAAAACACCAGTCAAAAATCTTACAACAATTAAACCACCAATAGTAGGAGATAAAGCAGCAGGAATTTGTAATAAGAAAAAGAAGAATAAAGTGATCATATAAATATGATTTCTACCAATTGAAGCGGCTTCTGATAATGGAGAAAAAAACATCGGGCCGATGCCATAACCAAGAACATAAAGAGATAAATTAAGAGTAGCAACAACATGACCAACACCGAATTTTTCTTGAATTTCTAATTGACCAGGAGTATACATAGAAGAACCCATATAAGTTGAACAAGTTAAAAGCATAACTTCAATAGTAAGAATAGTTTTTTTGCCCTTCTTCCAATTTTGAGGATGTTCTGGATCATCTGGACCATTCCAATGAACAAGATAAGGATCAGGTGGTGGTGTATTAGAATCATCATCATCATCATCATCATCATCATCACCACCGGACAGAGAAATTTCCTTTTCAATGGTTTCTTTAGTAGTTCCTTCTTCATCATTACCGGTGGTTTTAATAGTTTCTTCAATAGCAGCTTCTAAATCATCACTAGCAGTATGTTTATGACTTTCATGAGTACCAGAAGTTGTAAAAGCATTATCCGCAGTTGTAGTTTGAGATTCAAAATTAGAGGAAACTTTGACTAGGCCGGTCCATTCTAAAATGTCAACTGCTAGAGTATTTCTAAAATTATCAGTATATCCCATTTTAATTGATTGAGGATATATGCTAATGGTATAATTATATAGCTGGAAGTAATGAAACTTCAAATGACTTTATATTAGAACTAAGATACGGACTGAATCAACTCCGAATTAATTCTTGACGAAAGAGATAGGTCTAATGCCGGAGAAGTGGCGGTAGCAATTATAGGTGATATCAATTACTGTGTCCTCTTAATCAATTCAATATCAGATTTAAATATTAAAGAATCAATTAGTTTTGATAGTTAACCTTTATCCGTTACAGAATAAATATATATAAGTATAAATAAATAATTATAAATAATTATAGATTTCAAAAAAAATTAATCTCTAAAAAAGGGTCCATATATATAAGTTTTTTGTTCTGTCTGGTACATCCGAACGCCACCACGGAATATCTCGTCTACCCTTCAACATGTCAGGTACATACACGTTTACGAAACCAACTATAATCAATCAAGAACTTGTATGCATAAGTGAATCAAATTTGATAAACTTGTAATGCATTGTCTTACAAATAAATGTCTTGTTCATATTTCTAATATACGTTGGCGTATATTCGGGGGTATGGAGCGGGGTGGAGGCAAAGGCGAGGAGTTAAATCAGAATATTTACCATTCAGCTCTATCGTTCTGTCGCCCCCTAAAGTCAGTCTGGAGATCCAAGAGCCAGGGTTTTTGGATTCGGGGGCCAACATTCGGAACCCAGTCGTCAAAGATGAAGAATAAAAATAAGTAAAAGAAAGCATAAGGAAAAATAAATGTTAAATGCTGTGAATTCTTCTTATTAAAACGAAAGATTTGTTCTAAAGCAAAAAAATATCACAAACAGCAAAAAGAACTTATTAAAGAATTACTGTATTGGGCTGTTAGCAGCATCGTGGTTATTTCTAAATATTAGTCTGGTCACAAATATCAATGCATATTATTTATTACCTATAACGGTTACGAGTAATATTGGCCGTCCGATGCTTAACAGGCTTAAGCTGTTAACGTTATTGGACTGTAATTAGATAAGCATCGCTTAGCATAAGTCGGTCGGGCAGAATCCTTCCTGATATAGAAATGATTGGCATTGCCTCCCGATTATCGGAGGGCCAAACGTTGATTACTCATCCGTACTCTATAAAGCTTAACACCGGGGGAATAATTAATAAGAGAACAAAAACACGGGAGTACACCAAATCGCGTTAAACCCCGGCGCGCAGTAACGTCGCAGTTAACGTCGCAGTTAACGATAATATTGACTTAACTATCCAACTAAGATGTCAGACGATTTGAGCGAAAGAATTCGCGGTGAATATTAGGTGGGTGGAAATAAGAATTAACAGCCAAAATAAATCTTTGACAAGCAGAATGTAACACAAATGGTTTGTCTTCACGTTGCCACACCTTATTTTGACTTAAAAAGTTTTTGTATCAAAGACATTTTTTTGCTGTGCAGCTGGGGCTTCAGATCGCCGCCTCACCTCATTCATTCATTCAGTTGTATGTAAGACGCTGTTAATATATAACGTTAACGATTTTTTTTGAACCCTCCACTTAGTTTTGCACCAAGTTCTTACCGGAACGGCGATAGACATCCAGTTCCATTTGTGCTGAGAGATCCGAGCACAGATCCGAGCACTACTTCCGCTATTTTTTTTGAATATCCTTGGATCTGCTTACCTCTGCTCGATGTTTTAAGCTTCTCTATCAGGTTGGAAGTATATCCCCAGCTAGCTAGCCAGTTGATTTTCACGTGCACCACCCCCCAAATGGAGCAGATTGGGTCTAGAATGGGGCATAACCAGGAAAATGCTGGGCAGTTCAATAATAATAACATAATCGCTCTAAATACTTAAACCCTGGTAATCTAGTGATGTATATTTTTCATATGATAGTAGATAAAGACGATGATATGGTCCAGTATCCAAAAATTATTTCCACTCGGCTCTTGTTTTTAAGAATAGCCGTAAATGTTGACCGAGAATATTCATATAGAATAAAAACATATCTCTTTATTATCGGCGGGGATAACCTCCTTTTGACCTTATCCCCGCCGCTCATCTGGACCCCTAATCGTCGCCTGCAACGTGTTCGAAGATAAAAAAAAAAAGCAACTTTACAAACGGATAAAAAACTGAGACATACCCACCCTTACCGGCTAGATATGCGATGCATCCATATTAAATGGACCGCCTTAAGTTAACGTTAACTGTTAACAAGCAAGTTTTAACGTTAGTTAGTTACCGCTGTCAACACATATATCTAGGGAGAAGTAAGTCGTAACCTAACCAAATAATCTAGACTTACCTAACCTTATGCGAGTATGTAAAATTGGCATGAGAGATATGGATACAATGTCACATACTTATTTGAGCTGTACTACTACTCTCAAACTGCTTACCAATTCATACCTAGTTCATTTTACTTCTGATGTTTTAACTTGGAACATCTGGATTGCATGGGTTGTTATCAAAGGGAACATGACTCCCCTTGGCCAAATTTATTAGAGCTATCTACGAGATGAATCATTCTTATAGATACAATACGGAATTTGATGATATCGATAAAGAAATCAAGATAATGCAAGCTTTTATTACTAGATTACAGAAAGAGAAACCTCTTGTGACAAAATACAAACTATTTCGCGAGAAATATATTCGATATCATTTAGATGATCCATAGCTGGGAGAAGCAGGTCTAGAGTGTGCTAGACAAACTTGAGTGCTATAGTAGGGCCCCGGCCTTAAACGATTGGTTAGATGTAGGGTGTGTGTTATGATTTAATAATTATTTTATATATTATTTAAATCAATATCGAAGAAAAAAAAAAAAAAGAGAGAAAAAAAACTCTGATTCCTTAATTGTCTATGTAATCTTACTATTTACATTAACTTCAGGGTTCCCTTGTTATCGGGGTTAAGACGATAAGGTTAAGGGGAGTTGATCTTTTACGACGAACAAAACAAAACATAACGGTTTATCGACGGAGATCCGGAGAGCTTAAGTTTATCCGTTAAGCGATTCTGTCAACGTTAAGTAAGCGCACGCCAGTCTTCGTGGTCAAGCGTAACCTCTCGCTGTAGTTAGCGTTAGTTCGGTATCCTGTCCTTAGATTAAGGTCCGGTCCGACTAGTCTGGAATAACTACTAAATTATGCTTAATCTTGTTGTTACTACGCGAGAAATTGCCACTCACCCCACTATTAGTACTATCTGTGCCATGAACGAAAGTATCCGTAACACATGGTCATATCCTGTCATTTGTAATGTTATTTTGTAATTACAACCTACATTTTAACTTTTTTTTTGTATCCCCTTTCAAATAACTAGCAATAATATTCATCTTCATATTCTTCTAGTTGGCAATTAATTAGCTTCCGAACAATTGATATATCCTTTTAAACAGCAGAGAGTGTATTTTGGCCGGAAAAACTCCGACCTATAGTGGTTTCTGGAATCACCATAGTAAAAATCGGGTTTAGGGTAGTTAGAGGAAACCAAGGAGACCCCCCTTTTGACTGTACGATGGAGAAGATATAAAGTCACTCCGCAACCACGGGAGAATAAATATAACGCCATTTTGCTACTAAATTAATTATTTTGGCTGTCATTTTAAATTCCTTATCTTCGTATCGATCAGAAAGATCTACGTATGTGTTAATCGTATGAATCGGATCTTCATAAAGTATTCGGAGTTGATTTGCTTTGATATGCATTATTGCCGCGGTGTTAGTAACATACCGGGCGCCATCACTCCTCTTCCAACGCTCCCGAGTTTAAGCAAATGTTTTATGCACCCCGTTTAAGCAATGACAGGTTTTGACATGAGTATCTTCGATAGATGGATAGTACGAATTTCTACGAGACGTTCGAATTGGAGGCATTTTAATAATATATTTAAGCTACAACTTCGAACTCAGCTGTTGTTGTCGTTGATTTTAGAGATAGGAAATTAGAAACATAAACAAATATATGAAAGCTATTTAGGAATAGTACAGAATCAAGTTATGTTCCAACCAAAAAATCTCGGTATAAAAATATGCATGGTAACGGAGTTGAAATCATTCATATCCGTTGCATAAATCGGGAGCGTTGGAAGAGGAGTGTTGGCGCCCGGTATGTTACCCCTTGTTCTTCTGCTGCGGTTTTTCAAAAGATGACAGGTGTCAATATTAGAAGAAAATAACGAGCCCGTTAAGGAATGACATGGCACATATGATAGTAAAACAAGTTGTGATAGAAAGAGCTCAACTAGCTCGTTTTTTTTAACGTCGTTCGCTTATTGACAATTGTGTTGCTACAACATTATCAAATAAAAAGAAAAAATCATATAGGATCGGATCTGCTCTAGCTCAACCCATGTGCTGGTTCAAATATTTTTTTTTGTTGACTTATTTATTTATCCGTATTTATCCGTCTCTTAGTATTTCAGGGACTGTTTTTGTTTTTCTAACGATCTCGATCTGTTCGGAAAAACATATAATTTTAGCACGTTATCAAAAAGTAGTCTGCCTGCAAGTGAGCCTGGATCTCTAGCATCAACAGAATACTCTAAGCCGCATATGCCGCATATTAATGATCTTGTAGATCCCAATATAGGAAATCTATTAGAGATCTCAAAGGTCTATCCTAATCTAAAGATTAGGTGTATCCGGATAAAAGATACCAGTAACGTAATAAGCAGTTACAGAGACAAATATAAGACTTCTAAGAGAATTATAATATATTGAAATATACGAAATAGAGATTGATTCATATAAAATATATGAATTTAAGATCAATAACCATGATCAAGTAATAAATAGTAAATAACTAAACCTTGTAACAAAAAACCCTTAACCTTTAATATTTCATATGATAAACGAGATTCTAGGAATCTACAATCTAGATTCAGAAGTCTCTGGAGTCTTGTAATCGAGTGAAAATAAAGGGAAAGAATATAAAAGGAGCAGGTTTATTCCTTTTCTTCATTCTGATTCCTTTTCTTCGTTCTCATTCTCTTTCTTAATATATATCTTTGATATTGAATTCTTGTTAGTTATTGTTGATCGTTGTTGTATTATTGTTAAGATCGTTATATTATTTGCAACTGATCTACTGTTTTGTGCGGCGCAGATTTCTTTATCTCCGTTTCTAAGATAACAACTTTTTTTCAACTTATAATAGAGGTATTAATAATTGTTCCAGAAATTTACTCTAACGTAATTTGGTCATTGTTACAATAAACCGACCTTCGGCTATTTTTCGGCCCGTACCTGGAGTCTGCGAGGTCTGGATAAACGCCAAGGGTGAACGCAGCAGAAAGCTCCCTAGTTAAGCTAGCTTCTGTCAGGTACGCCTCCCTTGGTGTATCCTTTTCGGTTGTTAGTTTTGAGCCTCGAGCCTTGATCCTTGGCAGTTCTAGCGGTGTGGTGCAGCGCCCCTGTCATCAGAGGCTAGCAAGACAGGAGGTATATGCCCTGGGCCTTAGCAACGGTCTTCCCCATCTCAGAAATTGTTTCTTTCTCTACGGATACAGTCCTCAGATATGCCCGGTAATTTTACGCTGTTATCCGAGGAGGTTCCGAATCATTTTTTTTAGATCTCTCAGTCTGACTTTTGAAATCCGATGGCTTTGATGAGCCCGATTTTCAACCTTGAAAGACACCACTCACAGTTCATGTTTCGGTCACCGTTACTGCGTCTATGTCGCAGACGCTTAATAGTTTGTGGGCAACTCAAACATAGAGAGACGATTTTTCAAGCATCAGTTTCTTTGGGCGGAATAGCAGTCGAGAAACTCTGAACTCTCAGCTGCTTTCGTCTGTAGCCCCAGACAGTAGGTCTCGACTAGCCTATATCCGAGAGTGGCCCTAACTGCTCCTACCAGTTTCGAACGGTTAGACGCAGTTCTCCAAGCACAACAAGCAATGTACCGTGAGGGACAGAATAGATAAAGTGGATCTAGAAAACGGAGAACAGGTGTCATCCTCTGGATAGTTGTCGCCCGTAGTCTCCGGCCTTCCCTTCCGCCTAAATCCCCAACTTCGTAGTCAGGCAGAAACAGAAACGACATCTTTCGAGATCATGGGGTCTTTGGGTGCAATGAAAGATAGATTTCGTGGACCCGAGATGTCGCCGAAGTGGAACATAACCCGAAATCAATCTCTATCCTCAGTTATCTTATCTCAGCATCGTCCCGATCCGTGACATAAGGATTTTTCGAATTGTTATGCCGAGGGAAGCTTGTTTTAGAATATATTGACATGATATGATAATATAAATAAGATAAAAACACGAGATAAATTCTAGTAGTTTATATCTAACATAAACGTTAATAACAACTTTCGTTATTTACATTTACAACTTGTCAACTTGATGTCGACATTCTTGCCAACTCTGGAGATTTTCCTGAGCCCATTCTATGTGACATTGAAGATATGCTAACATTATCTTACGAAGATCATCTTCCTTAGTCTGCTGAAATCTTTCTAGATCTCGGCGAACCGATTCATTTGCAGCGATGCAATCAGATTTAGCAACCTCTAACGCATCTTCTAGCTGAATAATTTGTTCGCGAGTTTTACCAATGTTATTACGACGAGTGGCCTCAGGGTCAACATCCATAATACCATGAATAGCATTATTCAATTTACTTATTCCTGGAAATTTGAAACCAGATGACGGTCTCCTGGGCTTAATTTGGTCAGTTGGTACAGCTGGAGGAAACGATTCTACCGGTGATCCAGAATCAGAAGTGTTGGCATCAGTAGCAACAGTAGAAGGAGTAGAGGTCGATGGATTGGCGGGTATAGGTTCATCAATATCATTATCTCCCTTTAAATAATGATTAATTCTTTGAGCTTCTAGTTCTGATCTCTCCAACGTCTGTAAAGAAATACGCTTACTAGCAAGACTATCAGCAGTCATTTCTTGTTGAAGTGATTTCTGACGACGATATTTTAAAACACTCTGAACTACTCCAGCAAATTGAGCAGATTCTCTTAATGGCTCACTAAAGGATGCCGATAAGGAGCTCACTAATGTTTGCATACTTCTGCAACTATTATCAGCAGCCTGACCAACTTTTTCAATGGCATGTGCTAATTTATTATTATTATTATTATTTCTTTCCGTTTCTTCCAAACTAAATGCATTGAATCGCGCACCCAATTCATTATAATCAGTAGCCATATCAGAATATCTCTTAATAATACGTCGATTAACCTTTTCTAATCCACCAACACTAACTGTTTCATATTCTTTAGCGTTTTGTTCAATTTCGTCAAACACAGAAACATCAGTAGCACTAGTGTTAGCAGTAATATCATTACCACCACCAGTTCCGAAAATTTCATTAATACCACCACCACTAGATTGCAACTTGGCAGATGACGACGGGATCGGTAAATAAGCATGAGCAGGAGTAGGTGATGACGGATTCAATGGCGGAGCTCTCAAAATCGATTTGGGTATATTTGAAACTGGAGGTGAATTTAGTACTTCACTCCAACTGGAATTTGGATCCAAAAATCGTTGAAATACCGTGTTATTGCGGATTTCAGGCATTTGACAGCATCTATTAAGAAATACTGCTAACATTCGATGACGATGTTCAATAATAGCAGCATCTTCTATTGCTTTAGCAGGAGAAACAGCATAATCTGACATAGAATGCTTTTCAGGAATAGGTGGTACAATCAGAGTAGGAAATAGCTTGGTTAATGTAGTTCTTAAGCTTTCAAATTCCGAATATCTTCTTCTTACTTTTAAATCTTGGATTTTAATAGTATAGGCAATGAATTTACCTTCATTAGACTTGCCAGCATCTACAATAGAGATGATTACATCAGGGTTTTCTGCCAAAATTTGTTCTACTCTAGAGGAATAAGTAACAGTGGGCTGATTCCTATTTATTTGGACACCTTCTGAATCGCGATCATGGTCTTCTTGATCTTGATCTTGGTCCTGGTTCTGGTCCTGGTCCTGATTTGGATCATTAGGATTTCTATTTTCGTCGAAATCATAGTTATTATTACTATTATTACTGTTATTATTATTATTATTATTATTAATACCAGTGGGACTAATTCCTGTAGAATGAGGATCGACAGATGATGAGATTTCACTACGCGTGTCACTTCCAGCAAATGGGTTATTATCTTCAAAATCAGCCATTTCTAATTAAGTAATCCGAAAAAAGAAATCGAAAAGGAAGACGAAGCCAGGCGGTAATTGATAGAAATTATGAAGTTGATCTGTTGATGAACTAGAGCCTTGTTTTCAGACAACTTGAGGTGAACCTGGTGAATTTATCCAGAGTAGATGTTCTGTATGGTGAAGTACCCAAACCTATACTGAAATAGCTATACCAACTCGTAAGAGTTTATGAAACCTCTTGAATATTTAAGAGAAATAATTAATTAAATACAATCTTTATCTCCTCCTTTATTTCACTCGTCTGTGCAATGGCTATATATATTCTCTCCACAAGACCAATTCAAAACAACAAAACGACTTCAAAAAGAAAAACGAAATAATAACTCCTATTAAACACCAGAAAAACTGTAGTTGAGTAGTTGACAGGATCGTTGTTGATGAGGATTAAGGGATATGGGGGTGTCTTCGGCTGGCTCCAGTTGGTAGCAAGATATGCAATTATACGTACACATCTGTGAGGCCTAGCCCTCACCTTGACTAACACTCTGCAGTAGCCACCCTGTGAGTAACCATACATCATTTTCACCTTCCTAATTTGTATTTCATCAAGGTGCGGCTTTTTACACCAAAATCATTTTCACCTTCCTAATTTGTATCTTGCCAAGAACGCATCTCGCATAATATCATTTTCACCTTCCTTATTTGTATTTCA